>CACRXK020009984.1:0-18323 GCA_902702795.2 Paramuricea clavata
TACTTCCCATCACGCCCTGCGTGAAAAATTAAATTAAAAGCTGGAATCAGCCTATTCCAATACTCATGATGGATTTTATAAGACACTATCGTGCAATTTGAAATTATCAAAGAGAGAAAATACTGAATAATAACAGACTTTCAGTGTTTCATATTTGCCTGTTGCAGCATGGCAGATGCACATGAAGGTTACCTATGTTCCGTGCACGAATATCTTGATGACGAGCCCATCCTTAAAGACATTGTGCACGTAGCATGAGAAAATAGCCACAATAGGCCATTGGGATAAACAGTACAGTCTATTCTTCTTATTATTAATTTGAAGTCATGTATTTTGCCGTGCCAATGAAATAGAAGGGAGCAACGTGTCTACAATTACACAGTTTACCGTGTGGTTGTTTTTCCATTTCAAAAATTCGCACAAGGTACTAGGTACATCCTGGTTCATTATATAACTCTTGTTCACGCTGTAAATTCCTGAATAGGTCCTAAAACTATTTGTTAGTTAAGCACTTCGTGATCGAGCTAGAGTCTATGACGTAGTTACGCTGCGCTTAATGTTAATATGTATTTTTTTCGTCTGGCAGTTAATTTGTACGTGACGCAATGCATATTTCAGTGCTGAGAACAGCCGGTCTGTGAATAATCCCACTTGGTTTAGACCGATCGATCGACGTCCTTCAGTCGAATTCTGATTTTCGAATTCGTTTTGTTTTCCTTCATTGGCGACATACAAATAGCTACTAGCTATGAGTATCGGTCATTAGATCAATTAGCCTTTCTCACGATGACGAATATCCGCCATTTTTGGGTGGCATCAAATTTTCGTTATCCAATGCAGACAATTAAAATAATGTGAAAAGCAATTTTTCAAAATAAACTAACTATTTACAAAGCAAATTTACCATCATTCGTCAAAAAAATTATAAAATCTCGCTGTTATGTGGACTTATCTCGCAGACCTCGGCCGAAATGCCACCCAAAAATGGCGGCGTGAGAAAGGCTAATTGAATTACACCTTAGAGGACCATGTTACAGTACCCGTGGGAATTACGATGAAACTTGCAACGCATTTCCAACATATAGAGAGCCAGGCTATATAAAATGTAGTCGAAGGAAAATTGCGAGTATGACCCGCATAAGGGGCGTACACAGAATATTTTTCACCCCGGTGGGGGGACAGTAATACCTAAAGAAATAAGTAACCAAAAGTCAATGCATTCAACATCATATCACATCAATTCTGATTAAAAGTCAAAATAATTTATTTACCGAGGGTAAAAACACCATTACTGGTTACCCGATGATTCTCATGATGGCCCTCACTACGCTATACAATAAATAATAAATAAATCTACCAAATTTGTACAAATACTACGTCTTTTCCATGCAGAAGTGTTCAATTGAACAATATTATATTGTTCTTGAAAGCTTGAGTGTATTTGATTACTTTTCTAAAATTTCCATAAGAAGCAATGTTTCAAATTGACAAGTCTGTCATGTTCCACTGACGACACGCACTCGAGTGGAAACTTCTAAGGCGAGAATTATTTTACGAGATCATAATAATTTAAAATAATATAATAATTTATAACATAAAATTAATAAGTTAGAAGGTGCCCTTCTGCCTCCCCCCCCCCCCATCCCCACTGCGCACGACCCTGGCCCGAATTCTACGATACTTTCTTTGCAAAACGTACTCTTAAGGCCTGATTCCACGAGGCGGAATTTTTCGACCGAAACAAAATTTCTCTTTGTCTTTTTACAATTAGTTCTGCTCGAGAGCTCATGAAACAAAAAGAAATTTCGATTCGGTCGAAAAATGTCGTCTAGTGGAAAACCGCCTTTAGGGGATGAAAAATGAAAGAATGGGATGAAATATGTCGCCAGAATAAACCTTTGGCCATTCTCACAATTAAGTCCCTGTGTCCACCGTTTTAGGTAATTAATATATATGGCTCCATGTCAAAAAATTACACTGCAAGTTGCAGCAAAAATTGCCTTGTGTAACATGGCCTTTGCCACTCATACCTTTAAACTTATAGACATAGATTGAAGAACACTGTCCTATACAAAGGTTATCAGGATTTGGTGTACATAGTTTAAATCCGCCAGTTATACATGTACTGCTTTTACCAAAACGATCGAATGTTTTCACTGTTTGATCACCAGAATAGCATTGATCTAGGAAAAAAAGACAAATATAATTTATTATTAACAAGACATAATATGCATTAAAATATGTTGACTCCATTGTTGAGCTTCTTTATTTTTACTATGTACAACAATAAATCCATTACGAAAAAATCCTACGGGAATTCGTTTAGAAATGGGACAACATCTAATTATTTTCCTTTTCCCGTAGGTCCTTATTCTGAGAAATTCTTACTATATGCCATTGGAATTGGACCAAAATTCAATAGGAATTCCTATTGAAATACATAAAGGATTTTTTCGTATGGGAGAGTATTTCACAGTCAATGCAACCAAACAGAACATCACAAAACAGTGGCAGCTAGTATACTGTACATAAGTTGCATTCGCCACTACTATATCTTGAAAATATTTATGAGGTGGTAATAGAAATTACTGGAGCTGCTGGTTTCAAGTCCTATTTCCAAGATCGAAACTGTACTACTAGTAATGTTTACTCCACAATCCGTTCAATATGCACTCCACACGGAAACGCACTATTAATCTTGATATAGGTTATAGGTCGTTTTGAGATGTCTTAATTATTGGAGTTGTACATTTTCACCGTACTGTGGCACCGAAGAGAAATATTTTCTTGGTAAAAATGTTACCACGGTCCGACCATTAAAAGTTAAGAAAATCTTTACCCAAACTCAAATATCAATTAAAAAAAAGTACCCACCCCTGGCCCAAAACGTTACAAAAGGATACCCTCAGTTGTCACACACGCCCTTTATCACTTCTGCAATATGAGTTAGATAAACTGCTTGTGCAATTTTCTGCAGTCTAAATTATCATGCTGTCTGCACATGTACTTTCTTTGGAGACACCATTTGCCTCCTGACAAATCGGAAAATGATCAAGATAGTGACTGATTGATTTACATATTGTACTGACATATGACCGTAGACTCCTTTTTAAGCCTAGTTTCCATTTGGTCGTTAATTGTCGCTGGCACGACAAGTGGCTGCTGTAATAGAGCGTCGACAAAACTTTATAAAACTCTGCAATCATTAAGACTGATTTGCATATAACACACAAAAGACTATTATTATATTAGACTATTTCACATCTACCGCTTGTCGTGCTAGCGACAACTAACGACCAAATGGAAACTAGGCTTTAGTGAGTCACGCCTTGGAAATGGCAATATTCGTTTTCAATTATTTACCAAAATTTTATCTATCCAACCCGTTTCTCTTCGGTGCCATATGTACTGACATATGACCGGGGACGTAGCCAGACTTGAAAAAGGGGGGGAGGGGGAGCCATGAGGCCAGGCTAAATGTATAGTAATGGTCATATACGTTTGCTGCAAAAGAGCTATATGCAGAGTTGGTGGCATTGTCGTATAGCCAAAAGGGGGAGGGGATTATTGGTTAGAAAGAGGTTACTGAGGTTGGATGGTTCAGGCCACTGGACGAGGACCAACTACAAATTTCCGAATTGTAGCTATCAACTGTAGACAGCAAATTTCAAATGTAATATAATGTAAGTTATGTCGTTATATAACCACTGAGGTTCGAATTAAGTCGATTAAATCATAACAACAAACGTCACTTTCATACTGGCAAAACGTTCGATTACTCCTACATCAACTGGTTCGGTATCGTAGATGTACATCATGGCCAAGGAATTCAAACGATCTTCAGTTGTTCGATGACGCAAATATGTCTTGAGAAGCCGTAGAGACGAAAAACTGCGCTCAACGGTTGCCGTTGATATGGGCATGTTGCTAGCAATAGTTAAAATGGCGTAAATGCTTGGAAAAACATTGGGATCGCAAAATGATAATGTTGCTATGTGATCAGTTGATGAATCAGTTGAACTGGAAAATTCTGTCTTCCATTTAGCAACTCACAATCGGTACTGCGCTAATTAGGCATTCATCAGAGGTGGAAAATGTTTTTCTCTTTCTTGTAACCTGGGTTTAAGGCTCAAAATTTTCTGCCAAATATTACAATATATATAGGGAAATATAACAAAATTGTTGTTTGTGACTTTTACTTTACATGGATTATGTTCTTTAATTAAGATGTGTTGCCAAAAGTAGTTGACATTAGTTACAGTCTTATACTGGACTGAAAAGAAATGAATATTATCCAAACTGTTTTGCGATAGCTAATTTAGGTATCGATTAAGTAAATTAATTTGGTATTCAATCATTTCAATAATCATGTAATAGAGGTATTTAATAATGTCGATATTCAATCAGTGTAATTTTAAGGATTAGCTATCAAACATAAAAAATGTAGGCTATATGAAAATTTCTGCAAAACTCTAGATCCCTAAAAGTTTCTGGGAACTAGGTTCCTAGGT
The DNA here is from genome assembly GCA_902702795.2 of Paramuricea clavata. Classification (NCBI taxonomy): domain Eukaryota; kingdom Metazoa; phylum Cnidaria; class Anthozoa; order Malacalcyonacea; family Plexauridae; genus Paramuricea; species Paramuricea clavata. Next base: position 4,512 of record CACRXK020009984.1, read on the forward strand.
TCCGATACTTTTCCACCTCTAGCATTCATGTCACTAGTATCATGAGGCATAACATTGTTAGCATGAAGATATTGAGAGTAGTTTCCATAAAGCTGCATGAATTCATCTTCAACTGCACCATTCTTTACACAGTTAGTTGGAAGCAGCGTATCAAACAACCAGCAGACGTCGTTTCTTCATTAAATCGAAATCGCAATTGGTCAAGAATTGTATCCAAAAATGGGATATACATGACTGCTATGCGGAAATAATCAAATCCGTGAGTAGAATCGTCAACATCTGGGTTATCTCGATACCTGATCTCGAGGCAGATGCGCGGCCAGGATGAAACATAATAATAAAATAGACGCTCTCTGACCAAAAATATATATATTTATTACAAGCTTTCGGCTACCAATCTGTAGCCTTCAACGGGTATGACTATGAGTGTATGAAATATGAAACTATAGTCTATTATTGTACGTATATACAGAAAGATTAGCATAATTGCGTATGAAATATGAGTGTGTATTGTCAACTATGACTGCTTTTTTTGTCAGGGAAGTGGACATGAATTGTTGTCAGCATCAGTTGTTAAGGTTGTATGCCATGACTCTAGAGTTTTCCGGGTCCTAAAATTTCTCTTATCGATAACATCCGCGTGTATGCCATGACTCTAGAGTTTTCCGGGTCCTAAAATTTCCCTTATCGATAACATCCGCGTTTTCAAAGTCAATCCTGTGGTCATAAGTCCATGCATGTTTTGCTACATTTGATCCAGTCTTGTGATTCTTTACATTTCTTACGTGTTCCGATTTTCTTGTCTTCAGCGACCTTCCGGTTTCTCCTATATAGCTCCATGGACAACTTTGGCACGGTATACGATAAACCACGTTTGTCTGATTTTCGGATGATGGTCGGTGTTTTACGGATGGAAATTCTTGCTGGAGGGTTTTCATTGGCTTGTTGCAAACTTCTACGTCGTGCTTTTGTAGTAACCTTGTAAGAGGTTCCGTGAGGCCTTTGATGTAGGGCAAAACTGCGTATCCTGTGGGTTGTGTTTTTCCTTCAACCGATTCAAAAAACGTTCTGACTAATTCTTCAGAAGATGGAGTTGGTGCATTTCTTTGTTGTTGAGTGATTCTCGTAACCAAGTTTTTGGGATAGCCATTGAATGTGAGAGCTTCACAAACGTGATTTAATTCCTGGATTTTGCATGATGTGTTGCTTGGTAAATGTAAAGACCTATTAATTAGAGTTTTGGCTGCACTAATCTTATGTTTTTCGTCATGGTGTGATGAAAAATCTAAGTAGCGGTCAGTGTGTGTAGGTTTACGGTAAACCGTGGTTGAAATTGAGCCGTTGTTGCGAGAAACTAAGGTGTCAAGAAATGCAAGTTGCAAGTCATGGCATACAGCCTTAACAACTGATGCTGACAACAATTCATGTCCTCTTGAGAGCCGGACAATATACTGTTCTTATAAAAAAGCAGTCATAGTTGACAATACACACTCATATTTCATACGCAATTATGCTAATCTTTCTGTATATACAATAATAGACTATAGTTTCATATTTAATACACTCATACCCGTTGAAGGCTACAGATTTGTAACCGAAAGCTTGTAATAAATATATATTTTTGGTCAGAGAGCGTCTATTTTATTATTATATTTCAATACCACTGATCTTTGACAAACTCTTGGACACTCTACTTTGATTTTGAAGCATGTTACTGTGTCGAGAATCAATTTTATTTTAATTAATTTTGAAGTAAGTTTATATATATGATTTAGCAATTAATATTTCTAAAGGGGGGGAGCCGCGGCTCCCACGACTCCCCCCTGGCTACGTCCCTGCATATGACCGATCCCTTACGTAAGACCGATTTTATAATATTATTTATATGATTGCATCTTAATACTTCACCATAACTGGCAATGCCAAAATAATCAAATCCGCGTGACTGTGATTCTTTTGCACAGCGATGTACGAATTGCCTGGTATATTCCTGTAACGAGTCTCCATAGTGTTCTGTTTGCCCAGTGTCGATAAAAAGTAGTTCAGGAAAATTTGAAACACAGTTATCACACTTGGCAAAACACCCAACAGCTTCGAATATTCTTCGATCATCATTTTTTAATGTTTGTGGTGCTGTTCACAAAGAGAAATTATATATAAGAGGGAAGCATTTCAATGATAGGTGTAATTTTAAGCCAGAATGTTTAGCTGGCAAAAACGTAACTCAAATTGCGTTACATGAAGATTTTTATCTTCAATTACGATTATATATTCAGTGGTTATCAGTGCCGTAGGAGCCGGGACATTGGGACACATTTAACTCATGCACACATGTGCCCCTAGCCTGGATTTCAAACACCTATATATCAGACACCTTAAATAATGAAAACAGATTTATATTGTAATTACCTGCAAGCAACCGACTTGAAATCGTTTTTGGACTCTTTGCTAAAAAATAATAACTTTCTGTCTATTAAAATATATTATACTAATCCCTATAAGACGCAATCCATTTAATACTTGTTATAATGTTTCCATAATGTTAGGTCGTATGACTCTGTCGCTAGCTCAGAGACGAAACTTGAGATGGTGTGGGGGGAGTATGACACCCCCCAAAGCTGGATTGGCAGGGCAAATCATCTGGATTGGCAGGGCAATGAAAGATTTTAAATGATAGAATGTAGAGTTATTAAGTAGCTTCCGCGGCTTCCAGAGGGAATTGAATAGAATTTATAGTAGACATAAATTTTACAGATATTGGTAAAAAAATAAGGGTTTCATGCATGTTTTAACAGAAATTTGTCCAAAAAAATTTTTTGACCCTTAATTTAACTGGTTTATGTCCGGAAAAAGTTTTTCGCCCCTTTTTTGAATGTCCGGAAAAAAAATTTTTGTCGACCGCCCCCCTCCCCCACTCGCCAACTTTTTTTAGTAAAAATAGTGCCCCCCCCCCCCAATTTTTTCCTGCAGGGCATCATCGGCTTTCGCAGGGCAATTCTAGCAGACACCCCCTAATTAGACACCCCCTAATTCTAGCAGACACCCCCTAATTGGCCAGGACTAAAAGGTCGTAAATAAAAACATGGTGCATTCTTCACCGAAAAACGAAAAGAAGTATTTGAAGTTTTCAATCACATTAGCTCCGCAAATCCGTTCGAGGAATGTTAAACGTAATTAAATGGTTACAACTGCTCATTAATTCTCAGGTAGACGGCTATATAATACATATAAAATAAACTATAATTATTACTATATTATCATTTCGGCTTGTCAGTAGCTACAACAGTAGGAATATATTGTGCTTCTTTCAAACCGGCGTACGTTTTCTTGTTTGTGGTAAAGTCGCATTGGTTGATTTACCTTCAAATCTTCACTACCAATGGTTTTACTCCAAACGGAATCATAAAGTGCTTCGTGCATGGTATAGTGTAGGCTTTGAGGTAAGTAAGCACACCTATACTTATCATTTATATACTGATACTCAGAGAAACAGTGTATTTTATTTATCTTTAAGGTATTGAAAATTTTCTGGTTAATTAACCAAACATATGTTGAGAAATTTTCCAACATCAAATTAAGGACCAATTTGTAATGTCGGAGAATATTGGAACCGTAATTCTGGCGGTTGTGATGTTGAATTTAGGTGAATTATTTTCTGGTACTGCTACTCTAATTCTCTGGACTGAGGTCCGAAATATCACCTACTCAAACCGAAACTAACCGACTTAATCTCGTATAGCTCAGTTGATAGAGCAGTTGATTGAGCAATGGAGTAACAAACCAAAGATCTCGGGTTCGATTCAAACCACGGTCAAGCAATTTTTGAACGTGTCCAGGAGGCACTCCAGAACGTGTCCAGTAGGATCACCAAAAAATAATTGGACTACAATTTTCGATATGTTCAGATAGACTGTAGTCCATTAAATACCTTGTGGCTTTATTTCAAATGTTTGCTTCTCATTCCCGACGCTATTCGTTTTCAAACAAGTTAATGTCTCACCACGTGTGCTCACTAAAACTGTTAAATTGCAAAAAGAACCACGCCTGCTGTCTCGGTTCATAGTATCACTTGCAGGTTCGCATGTCTTTAATGGATTATCGATAGTATTGCGATACCAAATGAAATCTGGTTCAGGTTTACAATTTGTCTCACAAATTAATGTTACATTTTCCCCCGGCTCTTCCATTACAATACGATGACTAACTCCTTTAGAGGCTTTAGGTGCACCTTGAATATAAATTACATACAATTATTCACTTTGTCCTTACAAAGTTAAAACTCAAAATCTTAAAACCTCGACCCATAAGTGCTAAAATCACAATAGACGAGCATAATGTAGAATATGGGCATGAAAGTTAGGCTAGGCTTTTTTATTCCCTGTTTTCTGACCGTAAAATTTGGAAAGTAACAAAAATGAAAATACACCGGCCTCATTGTCTGACAATTGGTAGTGTTATGGCTCTAATATGAAGTCTTAAATTTTAGTACATAACTATGAGAACCGCCTGTTGATGTAACCTCGTGACGGAACCATAGTATGGGTCGGACCCCCTAAGTAGAGTAAAATCGTTAAGCGTTGTGGGATCTCAAAGTTGAGTTGAGGGAGTCGATGGATTAGAAAGCGCAATATGATTTTACATGGAATTATAATCGTAAGGGGTATACAATTTTGTGTCAACCGCCACGTCCGAGGTTGCAGCTGCAAAGTATCCTAGGGATTACTTTTATTTTCATCGTTTGGTGGTAGACAGAATGCGTACTTCAGATCGAGTCATCTCAATATCACTATTTTTTTCGCTCGCTACCGGCTGGTTTAAATGAAAACAAGGTCCTTCGAATTCAATTCACGACACAACATCTAGTCTTATCTTGGGTGATTTAAGTCCAAATGGGGGCCTTATGTTGCGAGGCATATATGCATGAATCATCATGTTTTGAATAGAGATGACAGTAGTTATTTACCACAGCAATATTTCCACCTTGTTGGCGGATGACGTCATTCCTCAAGTATAAAAGAAGCCACGTTGCAACTTCATACGTACACCCCTAATGAAGACACTAGTCTGGACTCAGGAGTGTCGAAACGTTCGGCGTGAATGCAATTCAGCTGCGTTTTACCTTCCAATTTACTTGAAAACGAGAGTGATGATGACTGATATTAAACCTAGTGGATTCAAACTTTAAATCATGCATGTGAGCAAGTTTAATGTTCACTTACATTGAACAGTCACATCCGTCTGTGCCATCGCTGCAACGGTGCTCCCATCACTCTGTGCTTTACAATAATACATTCCAGCATCACTTTGTTTGATGTTATTTAGTAAGAATACTTCACCCTGTCCAACAGTCATGTTATCTTTCTCACGTATCCATTGTACATGTGTACTAGGATCCCCAGTTGTGTCCACTGAGCAAATCAATCTTAGCGGTTCCTTTTCTTTCAAGATGATTGAAGAAACAGGGGCGTTTACTATCTTAGGTATTCCTCAAAAACGAGAATTCAAAACAATTAAAGGGGTCATACGACTCTTTTCCATTCATCGCGAAAACCAACTCACTGCGAGTACTTTCTTTCATATTTCATCCAATCACCAGAATTCCCTGCGCGCATCACGGATTGTGACGTTATTATGCATAATTTCTATTCGTTTTGGCGATGAGTGGAAATTAAGGAGCTTTTGGTAAGTATAAACACACAGTTTGTTTTGTTGATCGTATGCACAATCATATACTAAAATATATATCTTGCATAACAAACTTACGATCTTTTAAAGTATAATTTTATTCATTTGCAACTTTTTTAAAAGAAATTTTATTAAATAAATTAAAACCGGACCGATAAGTGGAATAGCATATTTTTATCGTTGTGAACGAGTGGTTATTTTAATTTATAAAGAACGTTGAAATCCAAATGTATAGGTCCCTGAGTAAGTCCCTGTTGCAATCCAAATGGAGTGGTAATTCATTATTTGCTGTAATCATAGGAGAATTGGACTGATGTTTTCCGGGGGGGGCAGTTGAAAGTTTGCCCGTAATTATGGAGAATTGTAATGAAATAACCTGATTTTAATATGTATTCTGATATATCTGCACGAATTTTCTGGATTTTTCCTAGCATTTGCCCGAATTTCCATGGTTTTTCAAAATTTTGGAGGACCAGTTGCCCCCCCCCCCTACCCCCCTGTCTCGTACGCCTATGGCTGTAATATTTGTGAACAATAACTTGCTATTCTATACTTTATTTATTATCCATGCAATACTACGACCAGGTTTTCACTGTCTCGAGCTTAGAACGCAAATAGCTTTGAATTGTCGAAATGTTTGACTGTCCAGACATAACATTCCTCATAGCCGTAGGCCTATCAATCCTAGTGTATGGCAGACCGAAACGAAGATAATAAAAATGCATGAGCAATTATTGTAACTACGTATTAGCCTTACTATTCATTGGTTGTAACGATTGCTCTCGATGAGGAGGCATGTTCAATTGCGGAGCACCCATTTTAAAACCATAATAAGGCTGTTTTGTTTCTGAAGTCGTCAATGATGGGAGTGTAGGTAGGGGGGTTTCAGTTGTAGCAATATTGTTACTTGCAACATTCCTTGTACTACATGGTGGCAGTGCGGTTCCACAAATAGGATTAAATGGCGGAGAAGAGCAAAGACTTTTATCAATACACGTTGGCTGAGAAAAACCTATAAACATAATTTATAGTATGTACTCTCTTAACTTGACTGAGGCAAAACACACATAAAACAAATATGTCTCTATATACACTTTTTAAATTTAGCTAAGAAAAATTTAAGGCTCACAAAATGTATACAACATACAGTACACACTAAAGTGACTAAACACTCTGATTAACCTAGAAATAACCCTATTAATTGGCTCAATTTAACATAATATTCCTGGTTAATTTTCCTGTTATTTTAACCTTTTCCAGGGCCCCCTGGTTATTTATCCAGCTAACATAATCTGTTTAATTCAATCCAGATATCCGTGTGTTTTTTGGGGGTCATAGCTTTTTCTTTAAAGCTCGTATGAGATTGAGTGGGTTGTATTATTTTCAATTCTTTGAAAATCTCCATTCCCCTGCTAATTTCTGGCAAGTCTCTTCTGTCAATTAGTATATTACTGGACTATCCTTAGGCCTTAGGGACGGGGTCTTTGGATGTCAGTTTTCATACAAAATTCCACATATTTCCCAGGCAGTAAGATATTTTAGTTGTTAGTCATATTAAAGTACGAGCATACAGTCAGACCCATTATTAACTACATCCATAATCGGACGAATTCGCTCATTCTATGTACAGTAATACCCATCCCTCGCGTTCTATTAAAGCAATTTTAACGCAATTCGCATGTACTCATACTGTACTGTCAATTAAACTAGCCTCTTCCGCAGACATTCTTAATTAGTCTAGGGTTAGAGTGATCGGAAAAATAGCGATCACCCTGATTAGGGGCGTTTTCCACTTCAACCGTATCATAACGTACCGTAGCATTTTCTTTTGTGTCGAAGTCATTTGTTCCACTCTAGTGCTCAGGAAACAAAGAAATACTCTACGCTTCCCTACCATACAGTTGAAATTGGAAAATGGCTGAAGAGATGCCTGCAGAGGAGGCTATACAATTAATCGATTTACAGGTAATATTAATGCATGTGAACGGTAAACCTGTCTATTGTTTACATATGTTTACATTAATTGGCATACATTGCCATATTGTTTACATTAATTCGCACATATCGTACTTACATGCATTACCGTATAGCCATCCACATCTTTTATCATTTCTTATATCTGAAGACACAAAACCAACTCCCAACAGGATAATAGAATATGCTTGAAATAACATGCTTGCTACTTCAAAATAAAATTCGATAAAATTTTATCCAGTTTAAATTCAATACGTTTTTGATTGACGATATGAGATGATCATCGTCCGTCTTGACAACTTTTTGTTTCTACAGTACAGGACTCAGGAGACTTTAAATATTTCAACTAGAATATACTAAGTTATAAGATTTCTAACATTTTTTAATAAGATATCTTCAATTAGCATTCAATTGTTTGTTCTGGTGGCTTTCTTCATCCAAAGAAGACAAAGAAGCACCTGCATGAAATTTTCACAAATCCGGATCCTTGCCAGGTATAAGCGCCGATAAAATTTTAAGCTGTTATAAAATGTCTGATCAATTGTAAAAAAACACTTCATGGCTATACATGAATATTTTTACTGGTATATATATGTGATATATCGCTAGGTCTTAGGACCAGTAGGACCGATCTTATAGCTTAAATATTCCTTTTCTTTAGCCGGACAAGGATATTTACGGTATCACATCATCAATATCGAAAGTTGTTGAAATTGCAATTCAGTGTTCACTAAATTAAGCTAAGTTAAGCCAGTTCAGTGGCAATTTATCGCCAATTTATTGCAGCGAGTCAAATATCAAGAATTTCTGTGACGATCAATTACCATTGTCCCTGATTGAATCTCATGATTGTTAATCTAAATAATGTTATATTTGTTTTGGCGACTTGTCATGGTAGAAAACATCGTAATTCTATAGCAATAACAGCAATTATAATGACAGAATAAGAAAAAGTATAAATTCAATATAAATAGCCTATAGGCTATACGCACTGATGACTGCAGGCCTGCGTAGCAGTCGTAAAGCGACTGCTACGCAGGCTACATCATGACTGATGTATTCAACAACAGTACAAACTAAAAGTCTAAAAAACAAATATTATATCAGTCACCATGCAAACTGCAAAAGGCTATAAGGCCTTATAATTATTTTATTTAGTGTCGGTCATTTTTCGTTATGAAATTATATATATTTTGAAATTAAATATTTTAAATCGACGGTATGCATGGCCTATAGCAGTTGAGTTAGTTTCACTTTTTGTTTCGTTTTTCCGGGAAAATAATTTTTTCAAGCAAAGTAACACGCTAATTATGCGGAAACGTTTTTTATATGCCAGCTGAAAAGTTTTTAGAAACAATTAACATGGCTTGCTAGCGCTTTTTTCTACAAGTGAATACAGTGGCTAGATTTATACATGAAAATAAAAATGCGAAATATTTAAAAATATTCAAACTAGAATATATGCTTGCATAAAGCTGACAAAAACAATTAAAATAAACATGCTTTTTCATTCGCGCCACTATGTCATAACTGATTGGCGCGAGCGCAAACTAGCGCTAAACAGACTCACTCCCAACGAATCGTAAAGAGACTTAATCATTTTTAAAGAAAATCATGTATTGTAGCTGTTAATTGTAACAACGTTGATGTTGTTCACCATGTAATTATGAAAGACTGCTAGCGTATGTCAACGTATGAAAAATATCACTCATGCGCTGTTATACGCTGACATACGTTTCAAGCACGGTCGCATACGGTGGTATACGCTGGCATACGGCGAAGCCCTGGCGGTATGACTTGAGAAATTTTAATTGCCGCTTAAAAATTCTTGTGCGTATTCGACGTACGGTCGGTACGATTAGCTTATTTAGGCGCATGCCAGATGTACGGTACTCATAAGACTGATTATTGACCCGATCTTCGATAAGAAACGACCTTAACGATCCGAACTACCCTTTATTGTTCCAGGAAAGATCTTTGATAGGAAGATTTATTTTGTTCCAATATAATTGGCACTTCTGGCTGGAACGAGCATACTAATAGAACACGGCTCGAGAACTATGATATGTGGTCACCGTGCCTCACATCTGTGTAGATGTAGACCCATGCATCATCCGTCTTAGTGTAAACAGAGAACGAATTATCCACACAAGTTAAAAGCAGATTTGTGTGATTTACTTTACATTGGCCGGCATTTCGGCTGAAATTAATAACAATATCTAAGTATTTGCTGCAAGGGTAAATCGCAGAAATACTTCAATTTGTGGCTCCGTTTCGCTTTTTTACCAACGACAATTATAAGATCTGTTGCCTTTGATAATAATTCCCAACAAATAACTCGGGAATCTCCAGACATTTTGGTGATGCTTTAATTGGCATGACACAGTCAGATATTCACACACAGTATCGTACAGTTGCCACTTGCGTGCGCTAGCGCAGCTTAGAGCCACCTTCACTCTTCGTAGGCCATGAACGGAAATAATGAGGCGATAATAAATGGTTATTGACCGAGCGTGAGGTCTGTACTGTGAAATATCAGACTGAGGTTTTTTAGTATGGAGCGAGCAACGAAGGAACTGATATTTCACAGTACAGACCGAACAAGCGAGGTCAATAATCGGTTTATTATATGGCTGAACTGAGTCTGTGAGCATATGCTTTTCACGCAAATTAAAATGGCTAGATATCGTCAGTTTCACTGGCCGGTACTAATATGCATGCTCAATCAAAAACAATTTGGTTGTTTGAAATTTTTATCTATAAAGCACAATTGGAAATTTAAAAAGCAAAACTTTTTTCTGTTTGCAAAGCAAAAATTTCCCGCCAGATAAACGACATCCGGGACACCGGTCCAGATACGGAAAATACGGCCCACGGTCTGGATATGGGTTTTTACGGACCGCTTGTCAACCAATCAGAATAGAAAATTTTGAAAAGCCATATAATAATAATGCATATTTTTCGTAAATAATTTCACTCCGCATTCTTTCGGGGGCAAGCTTTGCTTCGTTGTTGTGCAGTAAAAATATCTGGTTTGTCGCTGTAAAAAGGGCTAACACAACATCTCTAAAGCAGTAAAGCCCATTTTTCACTGGGCGAATTAGTTCGCGCGAAGCGAAAAACAAATCTTGGCAATGTGATTGGTCAGCGAAAGAATTCGCCACGAAAAAGTTGGATAAGTTCCTACTTTTTTACTGTGAGGCTTTTAATTAGCCATTTCCCAATCGAGCAGAGGACTGGGTCTAGTCGCTTGTTTCGAGGGACAACAAATAAACACTGATGCCGAATATGGCATCAAGGAATTTTTCCTACATTCTTAAAGTTATTTGTGCAGCCTGAAACGCAACAATTATAATAAGGCATCTTTTAATATATATTTAACTCGCTCACTATAACTTGTTGTCCTTCCAAACGTCCCTCCAAACATCAACTAGACCCAGTCCTCTGCTCGATTGGGAAATGGCTAATTATAACTTTCCTTTCTACGAGATCAAGAATGCGTGATTTGGTGTGAACAGCCGTCGTCAATTTTCCAATGCAATTGCTTTGCCCGAGCGGGCGGAGCGAACATTACTCATTTAGGCATTTTTGTCCGCCTGAATGCTCGCGGACACGCCATGAAAGTAGAACTACATTCAACTTTCTTGTTGTGCCCGCGCGACTGATTTTTCACGCGATTAAAATTGATCGCTCCACCCGCGCGGGCGAAGTGACTGAAATGGAAAATTGCCTTAATTTATAAGGTCCCTTTTCTTTCCGAATTCCGGTCATCAGGGGCCGGTTGTATAAAAAAGTGATTAAAGTTAACCATGGTTAAGTGCAAACGTCATCCAATAAGAAGCGCCTATTTGAGAGTTAAACACTATTTAACTACAAAATAGTGATTAAAAAAGTGATTAAGAGTTTTATACAACCGGCCCCAGTGCTATAATGCTTGCTAATTTTCCCAGAGTTATGGCCTGGAGTAGTTTGAAGTTGGGAGCGATGCACTCAGTATCTACATCCACACTCTCTATCCACAAACTCTTGCAGGTTTTTGTGCTGTTTCAAGCAACCATTATAGATATCTTACCATGCACGATGGTAACTGGATGATATTCAGTGGCGTAGCCAGCTTGACTATTTGCTCCTGCTATGCAAATATTTCTGTGTTCATAGCATAGATATCTTATATACACTAGATAGTGCATCTAATTATTCTGCAATTCAAAAATTGAAGCCGTGATTGCAGTCTCAGCCTCAGGTCGTTCCCATGAAATGAGAGAAGATTCGTATATTTCCTATTTCTTAAACAGGGAACTTGAATATTAAGTTAACCCTATTCCAAATACATGTTTAAAGTATTCAAATGATGAAAGTTATTGTTGTTTTTAAGCGTTTATTAGCGAGTGGGAACGACCAACATGGCCGCCATTTATTCAAATGGGGATAACCGCTGGAATATTCTTGGCTTCAATTTTACTGAAAGAGATGCGCTATCTAGTGTATAGAAGATATCTATGGTTCATAGACTGTAAATTGGCTACGCTACTGATGATATTCAATAATATATTTGCGCTGTCACGACTTGACAATTCATAGTTGATTTCTAAAATGCTTCAGCATGCCATAGGCATATACGAGATATTGGCAGGCTGCATTTGTTTGTACATTAATTTTTTTTTGGTAAAGTTTGTTTAAAGCATGAATGTCTATGAATATTTAAAGAACATATTTTCCAAGTCCTATGTTTATCCATAGCTCTTATGTCACAGATGATCAGCGATGCTTTGGTATTGCCATTGTCTTGCACTAATAAAAGAGAATATTTATTTGTCTACCCTAAACATATCATTTTCTCCTTTACAGTCGATTTCAACTTACTTTCACTAAAATGTTGCGAACTTCGTTCCGAACTTTGCAAATTCGTCAGTGCCTTTTTTAACTATATATCTGGGGGGGGGCAATTGCCCCCCCCCCAGAGAAAGAATTTGCCCCCCACCCCCAGTAAAGCCATTTCTGCCCCCGAAGTGCGAAGCAGAATTGCTCATGATTGCTGTCAGAATTGCAGTTGATTTACTTGATGAGATTATGCCCTTCCATAGCCTCCTCCACAGCCATCTTGTGTGTAATTCATAATGTTCTTCACCGAGTATTTCATAATAGCGATAGATTTCATGCAAACAATCCGATAAAATGCTAGCCTTTCCAAGCCTTGCGACTATTTCCTAGCACTCTTCTCCGCAGAGGCGTTGTGTTTTGTTTTGGGAGGTTTTATTGCAAAATTTTTTTCTTAAAAATGTCAAGTTATATTAAGAGCCCCCCCCCCCCAATCGCCACGAAAACCATTCTCTCAGAAAGGCTAAATCCGTAGAGAAATTGGGAGAGGGGGGAGGGTTACACGTTACATGCTTGAAGCTGAAACTGATTAAGTACGCCTCGACTGAGGAAAAAGACGATATACTGGAGGAACTTGATTTGTGTGAAATCTCGTTAAAGCAGTTGTAGATATGGTTCCACGAAGATTAGATTTAGTTTAGATTTTTAACTGCTAAATACATGTATGCATCATCATAGCATGAATATTTCTTCTCAGACTTATTCTGTATCGTATGAAAAAGCAACACAACTTTTAGAATGCGGAAATGGTGTCTCATAGAACCTAAAATGATTTAAATGCAACATTTCTGATCAAAATCACATTGGGATCCCCCCCCCGGCATCACAGAGAGGAAATAAGGTGACACTGACCCCTACTCCTATTTTTCAAGGTGACTTTTCCAATTTATTTAATTCCGAGTAGAAATGTCTGGAAAAATTCATGTCTTCGATGTACTTTATAATCTTTGGGATTCTGCTAGATTTCACCCGCAAAATGCATGAAAATGCAATTCAGGGACCCTAGATCACAAAATTTTCCGGACCCTCTTAGACGGTCTCGTAAGGTTCGCCCCCGCAAAATTAAGGTTTGGCTACGCCACTGGTTATAGCTGTACGATTATATAGCTACAAAGAGTTGAAGTTATTGTTTAAAGTATATCAAATATGGCTGAAGTTAATAAATTAAAGTTTTACAAAATATCTCTTCAGACTCGCGCCAGTCGAGCGTTTGCCAAACCTCGACGGCTCACATTTTTCGTTCTGCCTTTTTTTTCTGTTTTGCCCCCCCCCCCC
>CACRXK020009985.1:0-18321 GCA_902702795.2 Paramuricea clavata
GGTCCAGTAAGGATCATCTCTTATTGATCCAGTGTTACTACAGGAGGAAACCTAAACTAAACTAACTTCATTTATACTGGATAGCTCTATCAGTTCTAAACTGTTCTTCCTAGAGGTCCAGTAAGGATCATCTCTTATTGATCCAGTGTTACTAGAGGAGGAAACCTAAATTAAACTAACTTTATTTATACTGGATAGCTCTATCAGTTCTAAACTGTTCTTCCTAAAGGTCCAGCGTCCAGTAAGGATAATCTCTTATTGATCAAGTGTTATTACAGGAGGAAACCTAAACTAAACTAAACTAAACCAACTTTATTTATACTGGATAGCTCTATCAGTTCTAAACTGTTCTCCCTAGAGGTCCAGTAAGGATAATCTCGTATTGATCAAGTGTTATTACAGGAGGAAACCTAAACTAAACTAAACTAGACTAAACTAACTTTATTTATCCTGGATAGCTCTATCAGTTCTAAACTGTTCTTCCCAGAGGTCCAGTAGGGATAATCTCTTATTGATCCAGTGTTACTACAGGAAGAAACCTAAACTAAATTAACTTTATTTATACTGGATAGCTGTATTTCAGTCCTACACCATTTTCCTTGGAGGTCTGTGCAGTGAGGTCCATGTCTTGTTGGTCCAGTGTCCTTGTTCCACCAGGAGAAAACCGGAGTACCATAGAACCAGCTTATGATTCCGTGGTCACCACGCTGGCCTTTCAAGCCGGGAGACTGGGTTCAATCCTTGGTGGGAGGGGAATCACAGATGTAAACGATACCTGGCATGCACACAACTGGACCATCAACAATACTCCAATTAAAAAATCTGCCTTATTAGACAATTCTCTTATTTCTTAAGGATATCAAGACAATCCGTATTGATGGAACAATCACCAGTGTTGTCGAGAGAGAAAGTCGTATTAATGCGTTCCAAACTGACCCATCTTACTCTGTGTTTCTATTAACCACTCAGGTTTGTTACTATGCTCATCTATTCCCCAGAATATCTTTTTCAGGTAGTTCAGACACAAATCACGGCAGCTTACTGTAGAATACTACCTACACTGGACCACCATGTTTGAGATATCTTTTTCAGGTAGTTCAGACACAAACCACGACAGCTTATTGTAGAATACTACCTACACTGGACCACCATGTTTAAGATATCTTTTTCAGGTAGTTCAGACACAAATCACGACAGCTTAGTGTAGAACACTACCTACACTGGACCACCATGTTTGAGATATCTTTTTCAGGTAGTTCAGACACAAATCACGGCAGCTTACTGTAGAATACTACCTACACTGGACCACCATGTTTGAGATATCTTTTTCAGGTAGTTCAGACACAAATCACGACAGCTTACTGTAGAATACTACCTACACTGGACCGCCACGTTTGAGATATCTTTTTCAGGTAGTTCAGACACAAACCACGACAGCTTATTGTAGAATACTACCTACACTGGACCTCCACGTTTGAGATATCTTTTAAGAGGTTGTTCAGACACAAACCACGGCAGTTTATTGTTCTGGAGCCCCACGTTAGAGATGGAATTAATCAGATTATATTTTTCAATCATCCGTAGCTAAAATCTTATGCCTTCCATTTTATTGTTTTAGGAGTACGACTTACGAAAGGAACATCCTGTTCAATACAAAGGCTACAGGAACGGTGGATACGTAAATGGAGCCGCGCCTCGAATGGCTGGCAAAGGGGGATCTTTGGGAGCAGTACCCTTGTACTAAGTTGTACACGCCACTGAATTTCATGAAGACAACTGAGTAGATTTAATGGATAACCTTAAAGAAAGTTTATGTTGATCTTTAGACATGTAATAGAAAGACCTCTTAGAACTGTAATTGATAGGTATTTTGCATTATTTTCAAATCTGTCTACGTTTTTGAGATGTTTCAGTTTGATATGCAAATTAATTTTGACGTACTTGGCAGGGCTGAATTTTTGAAATGTTGAAAATGATGGCATGTTTGGATTTAAACATCTAGAATAGAAACTGATAGGCAGATTTACAACATTACACAACTTTTGCCTAAAACTGTCGCATGCAACCTGCTTACAACTTGAGTTGTACTGTGTAAATCAAACACACAACTTACTTACGTTGTCGTAGGTAAGTTGTGTGCTTGATTTACACAATACAACTCAAGTTGTAAGCAGTTTGCATGCGACATGCAGTTTTAGGCAAAAGTTGTGTAATGTAAATCGCCATTTTCAGATGAAAGATTAAAGAAGTTATCATTATTCCCTCATGAGAATAATCATAACAAAAAAAAATTTTGACAATTATTACACTATACCTGTGACATGAATACATACGAAACAAAAACTTTAATATCTCAAAAACGGAAGAACACAATAAACAATTGTAAAGTAATACTAAAGAAATGTGTTGAAGACAAACTATACGAATAATACGCTTTGTAAACCGTACATGCCAATTAATTCTGTACATCATCAATACACATCAATGGTAATATTACAGTTTATTTACTTTTTTAAAAGTAGTTTGGATTCTCGATTGATAATTGTGGGCGCTTGAATCGATCAGGGCCGTGGGGCCCACCCCCATTATTAATTGCCTCGCCCATGAGAATTTTATTTCTTTTCATACTTTATTTCTGTCTTGCACAAGCATTTACAATCAACTTATGTTATCCGGAACAGTGTTGTTACATTGATATCATGTATATATCAATAGGAACAAAAACCAATCCATTCTGAATGCATACCCAGCAAAAACTGTTTAAAAAAGGGGGATCTGAAGTTGTTAAAAGTTATATATAAAGTGCATTACAAAATCTTGAAATTTTAAATATGAGAAATTCACAACTTTGATAAGAATTTCTCTCAGGAAACACGGGAAATGTTCTGTCAAGACTTTGGAAACGCAAAATTTTCTGGGGGAGCATGCCCCCAGAATCCCCTTGGTTAAGTAAATTGCATAACCGTATATACTTAACTTATAAATCATTAATAAAGATAACCCTTGCATCTGCTAAATCATTATACTACTTGACCAAAAATGTGCTCATAAATATACTGCTCAGCTCATATTTCCTGCCCACTGTTCATATAAATAACGAAACTTAAAACGTCCCGCCCTTCTCAGCCGCGCATCTGCTAAAAAGAACTGGGGACGAGATTGTTCCTGTTCATTAAAATATCGGTCGGTTCACTGGATTGCAATCTTCCAAAATTTGAGTTCAAAGTTTCTGTCATTGTAAATCCCCGAATATTGTAAAATTTAATATAGATCAATGTGTATGTACTGATATATATGCAACTCACGTATGGATACCGTCAAGCAAAATATTTCTACATTGGTTCATGCTTAAAACATTGGTTCATGCTTTCTTATGGATCTAAGAACGTATTAAATTGCTTCACCATTTATTTTCACTATTAAAAGAAGTTATAAAATGAAAAGGACTCTCGCAGACATATAATATTTACCATAACCATATGAATAATTGCTAATTATGTAAACATTCTTTGGCTGCAAAACATAACATATCTTTATATTATAAAATCTGAATTGAATATCGATGAAAGAAAATGTATATTTATTACTCTGTAGGTATTTCAACTCAAAGAAATTATGAAGATTGTTATAATAAATGCAAAAAACCTATAGTATTTACCGCATTCAATTATACATCGTATGGTCCAGCAATCTGGTCACAAAACAAAACTATTTAAAAAAATGATTAACAATCACGATACAAAATTGTCGCAGCTTGACTCCATGTTGGAATGCCACCTTTAGAAATTCAATTTAATTTCGCAAGGATTCAAAACAGAGACAAAAATCTCAAACCTTCGCCTATTTTGAGCGATATTTTTCCCTAACGGCGAAGGTTTTTGAGAAGGAGAAGCCATGAAGAGGGTCGTTGTACCAAAGTCAAGCTCGGCGTTGTATCTGTTGTTCGCGGAAGGATTTTGTCTTCTTCTTATCGCGGTAGCTGTGATTGCCTGTGGTTTTGTGTTAAACTATCATGATGATTTCGACTACGATCAAGTCAGTGCTGAACACGACTATACTCAATATTGGGTTGGTTTTGTGGTAAGTTTCGGGCACTTTATATATGGTGTGGTGGGCATCGTCAAATGAATTGACACTCACGGTAGCAATGATGTAAATGTTTCATCATACATGTATTTGAAACACAAGGAATAGTGAATAAATTAATATGAAATCTTCGCTTTGATAAGGGTGCAAATGCTTCAAATATACAAGGCGAAATTTGACATAGTTCGAACGAAGGCCTTACTAACTTCCGGCAAAGACCCTTCGCCAGAAACGTCGAAGTTCTCCTTGTATTTTTCAGTTAGTTGTTGCCCTATCAATCTGAAAGCTTTCTTATCATATTGCCACTACTTCACTGGCAAAGACCCTTCAAGAATAAATTAATCATCCCCATGCATAAGTGTGTTTCGTTTCAGAGTTTATACCACAATGTCACCCTCATTAACCTTTCAGTGTTAGATCGGTGCGGTCCACCCTCGATAAAAATTGTCATTAATTCATTCATTCATTCATTCAATGTCACACTTAGTGAAATTCACCTCTTTGATGGTAAGGACATGATGGTCAAATTCACATGTATTAATTCACACTTGTACATGATGGGAACCAGCAACTGCAAAACAGTTTCCATGTACTGCATGTATTTGATACCCACCACAAGATCAACACATATATACAGTGAACAATATTTGAGTCACTCTGTGAATAATGAAGGCTTTTTTCGGAGTCATCGTTGTGTATTTTACGAAAATACACAGAGGTTCTCTTAATTATTCAAGTCATTCTAATGATAAATGTGTTTCATTTCAGAGTTATCACCATATTTATACACCGTGTTACTTGGTTTAGTTAGCATATATGTCTGACAAGATTAGAATGTATCTTAGTAATGTTTGGCAATGACTACAAAGTAAATATTTCAATTCAATTATTGATAGACTATTCAATTTGTGGAATGTATGCAGCAATCATATCAGATCATGTATAGCAAAATATATTATAGTTTATCGTTCGGTTTGGGGATTTGTTAATTTATAATTAAACTTAGCTTGATATAAAAAAAATAGAAATTACTAAACTTATGTTTCAATTCAGTCAATAGAGTCCTGCAATTAATGGAATGTAGATACTATTTCACGTATCAATAAGTTTGTTCACATACAGTACATGATAAATGTTATCGTCAGTTAGGGATGTTTATAAAACCTAGCTACATATTAAGAAACAGAAATGTGCAAGACTTTAATTTTACCGCGGTGTAGCTTTCAGAATAAAGTAAAACGATTGTGCACTCATACATATAAAATAGTTCTGGTATTTTCAAACAATTTCATCATTCCTTTAAAGACTATTAGTCGGAAGTATGTGTCAGACAATATCAGATATTAGAATGGAAACTATATATAATTTCCTGACAGGTGCCATGAAAAAATACCATCTCTAATATGTGGTTCGCCAAAATTTCTTATGCAACCATTGTATAAATAAAACTCATTGAATATCATACTTAATCTAGTAGAGATATGCAAATTTATCGCAGGGAATAATTGAGTTGTCACGCCCAAAAATTGCATATCATACTGAAGAAATTCATTATCATTAGATCAGGATAAGACAACCTAACAAATATTACAAGAGAGTTCTTGTTGTGCTTTTCACTGTTTTCAGGTATCACAGTAGGAATTTTGCATAGGTAAATTTTAAGTCTTGAAGGATTTGTAAGAAATGTTTGCGGGAACTGAATAAATGTTTAACACCGAGTCAGTTTTCTCAAACATTTCTTACAAGTCCTTCAAAACTTAAAATTTACCTATGCAAAATTCCTGCTGTGGTCACAGAAACTTTGATAGTGCATCAACCAGGCTTTATGTTTTTGCTCAGTTGTATATATCGTCATCTTTAATTCCTTAGTTACTGATTACGGCATTCTTCGCTATCGCAGCTGGTACTCGTCAAAGAAGCAGATGGCTGGTAAGACGAGGTTTCTCTTTCTTAACAAAACTTAACTGCATAGCTTAACACCGTTTATTATATAAACATAAGTGTTATATAGAGTTTTTGGCCACTGAGAAAAATCGTATTTAAACACACGTAAAAAATACGATATTTTTACGTGTGAAAATATCATTTGTTGTAAAACGCATGGACACAGACGTTTTATTGTTTTTCACTGAATTTTGTTTATATATTAAACAGAAAAATACATGGGTGCTTGGAAATACCAGATTTATTTCTCGTGTAGAACATGATATCTCATGTTCAACACTCGAAATAAATCTGGTATTTCCAAGCACCCATGTATTATTCTCTATATATTGCCGTGGTCACCACGCTTGGCTTTTCAAACATGGGAGACACTCGTTCAAACCATGACATCAGTAAATGGTTAGACGCTCGCGTCTTCTCGGAATCTCGGAGAAGGACGTTAAAATCGTAGGTATCTCGGATCCCCCATCAATGGACGACTTGCGCTTTAGACTAAATTTTTATCTAAGTAAGAACAACGAAATCTATCACCACAGCTGGAAGGAACGTCTTGGAATTAGTAATATTCCAAAGTTTGGTTGCGAAATGTTGTAAAATACGGAAAATATAGCCCTTCAGAGTTGGCAAATTTGTATACTTTTGTATTACCTGCGTGAATTGGTAACTAAATTAGTTGCCAATTTCCGCACCTAATAGAAATGTATACAAATTTGCCAACTTCGCAGAGCTATAATTCCCGTGTTTTACAACATTTCGCAACCAAATTTTGCAGTTCTTCTAATTTTGATAACTTCTTTCCGAAAATATCCTTTGTTATTCCCAGATTAATTAAAAAATTTTCTAAAGCGCAAGTCGTCAGTTGGACAATAGCACGTTAGGAAATCTGCTCACTCCAATAAGTGAAAAACTTAATGAACTCAAAAACATACAGTTGCCATTAAACTAACCTTTTCATGACTGATGTTTCCAGGTTATTAGTGCGATGTTCTTGTTCTTCGTTTCAATTCTGGTCTCACTCTTCGCTTTGGTCATCGAGAGCTTTGATTGGGTCAAGCATAAGAACAGTGTACGAAGCAAAGGATTTTGGGAATCAGAAGACTACGTCTGCATTTCGCCAACGCCTACGTCATGTGTTTGTAACCATCCTGGTGGAGGTAAAGACGATAACTCAGATATAATTATCATTTTAAATATGATGGTGAACTCAGGGTTTATTTTAAGAAAAATTTAGAATTGCACATATTAGGGATGTTACGAAGCATCATGTGTTTGACTGAGGGGTGAAAGGGTGTTTGACTGGGGGTCAAAAAATTTTTATCTGTATTTAATGTCATAAATTTATAGTTAACGTTGTGAATTATGATAGACTCTTAATTTGTATATAGGTGGCACAATAAATATGTGGTTGGGTGGGCCAGACAAACTCTATTCTGGTTGGGGGCGCTACAGGTAGGGGGTGTTCTCCCAAATTTGAATCTAGAGGCTTGTAATTTCTGGCAAGGTTTTGTTTCACCCAACCACCCACAAAAACTATTTCAAAACATGTAACTGGGAATCATGAATACTCAATATATAATAACCTTAGGCAGCAAAGAATATTAGGTTCTCCCACTCTAATCTCTTTTGGATAGCTTCGTTCGCCCCAATTTTACATCCTGTTCCATTAACCCCAGCACGTATGTCCTCTCCCAGAAAACGTTTAAATTTTTGATGCTCAATGACAGCATTTCTGGCATCTGGAGCATCCACAAGGAAAACAAGTAAATGAGAAGACTGTTTTGAGGTTATATTTTTGTTAATTTGGTGACTGCACATTTGAGTTTTAAGAACTGCACAAATGGGTTTAGAACTGCACATTTTGTGTAGAACTGCACGTTAAAATAAACCCTGGGTGAACTTGGGGCTTCGATGGCGCAATTTTCAACACCTTTCACCTCTAAGATCGAGGGTCTACCGAAAGTCGTGGGTTTTCTCCGGGTACTCTGGTTTCCACCCACAGGGAATGTTGACAGGGTGGGTTGGGATTAGCCCCCTAACTCACTTTTCCACAGTAGCTGTACTCCGTGATCAGACATGAGTCATAAGGCTAAGAAAGCCTTCAAGTCGATCACGTTGAGCTGCGTCCTTCGTAATTCAGCTTAGCTCTCAGCCGCAAGTAAGAATGATTAGCACACCCCAACATACTACTTACTTATTGATTAAAACTATTAACAGTTATTCGAGCATGCAAAGGTATGAATTAGGCTTAAGATTGAGGGTAACATATCACAGCTGTATTTAAATTGAAGTTTTTGATAATCATCCTGGAATCGTAAACCAGCCAATCATAGTTAACCACAACCTAGAGTATGCATGATAATCCTTGAGACGTTCATTTCTCAAAATATGTTTATTTAAATTATGTTTATAGCTTCACAAACAATTTCTGAAAGTTTGGACTGCGATACATTAGAAAGATTGGATTATCTTTATGGTGCATTGGTATGCTGTATCTTGGCGGCCGTTTTTCTGGCCCTTTCGTCCATAATCATTGTCATGATATTTATACCAATTCGATCTTTCACCGTGCCAGTGGTAAGATGATAATAATTTTACTTATTCTGATTCTATATTTCTGGAAAAAGTTTCGCATTCTATACGGTATTTCTAAAATTAAGAGTTGCTCTCGCGTGGCGGCTAGCTCAGCTATGCATTTTCCCCGCACACGTTGGGAAAACTATACGGCTCGGCAACGACATCGTTGATAACATTGTTTGTATTTCCCGCCATTGTTACCATTTTGACCGAAGTCACGAGAAGAAACTATGGGTTCTCATTGGCTATAGTTAATTCAAGCAGCTCAGCACTAAGCTAGCTCGCAACATCCGCAGACGTTGAGATTTTTTCCTCGTGAAATGAAAAAAATCAAACACGTCAGATACTTTCCTCAAGGCGTCAACTTTTAGAGTGCGATTATATAGAATGTATTTAGTAATTGTTCCGCATATAATTTAACTATATGTATACTACAGTAAGTCCAGTTGAACTGATGAACATTGTTTACCTGATAGATATGAGAAATAGACAAAAATTAAACCATATAGCTAAGTATTTTCTCAGGAAGGACTATTCGCAAAAGCCTTTTGGATTTATTATAGTCCTTCTTCCAAATATGTAGGCATAAATAAATAATATAACTCGGGAAATGTAATGTACGATAAGCATACTTGGAATAGATATATCCGAATACAAAAAAAAAGAAGGGGTCAAATCCTCACGAAACTATTCACACACGAGAAAAACACGCTAAGCTAGACGCCACACGAGGCGGTAGCTTGGCAAGTTTCTCTCATGTACAGCAGGCTTAATTCTTCACATGTCAACTTCTGTAGCCAAAGAAACGAATCAAGAAGATCACAGTCTTGGAAGACAAACCAGAACCCGTTGTTGTCTACAAGCCTGCACCAAAGAGAGTCGTCGAGCCGAGACCGAAAGTGGAGGAGATCGTCATCAGAGAGCGGAAACCACGGCCCGTGCGCATGCTCGTCGAACCCAGACCCGAGCCCAAGACGGAAGTGGAAGAAATCGTCATAAGAGAACGCCAACCGCAACCAGTTCGTACGATCATTTACGATCAGCCCCGACAACAGAGGCCCGAGGTATCACCACAGAGTACTTACATACAGAGGTCTTACTTCTGCGGGAAAACTGTAAGGTAGTTTTTACTACCTGGCGGCCATGTTCTTAACAAGTGCCCTAAAGAGAGGCATTCACCCCCTGGAACATTAAATTTCAATATGTTTTCACGAGGGGGGTGACCTGGGCACTTGCTAAGAACAAGGCGGGCTGAAAAAACATTTACGCTAAATTAACCTGAGGTGAAACCTCTGCGTATGTAAGTACTCTGTGTTATCACACTATTCACCTTGGGCAAGCAATTTTTTTTTAATCACCGACGTCAACCGAATATTGGTATAACTAATAGACCTTTAATTACGTCACGACTAACACTGTTTTCAACTTAGGACCACCTTAAATGGAATGGATTTCAAGTTTGTTTCTCACGGGCTATGGTCAGAGGAGCAGAACATCCTTCTTCAACATATGCATAAAAAAGAATTTTGGATTTTGACTGTTAAATGTGGAAATAAGCTTAAACCATAGATATCTTATATACACTAGATAGTGCGTCTAATTATTCTGCAATTCAAAAATTGAAGCCATGATTGCAGACTCAGGATATTCTCATGAAATGAGAAGACTCGTATGTTTTCTATTTCTTATACAGGGAACTTAAACATTAAGTTAAACCTATTCCAAATACATTTTCAAACTATTCAAATGATGAAAGTTATTGTTGTTTTTTAAGCGTTTATTAGCGAGTGGGAAACTTCAACATGGCCGCCATCTATTCAAATGGGGGTAACCGCTGGAATATTCTTGGCTTCAATTTTACTAAAAGAGATGCGCTATCTAGTCTATACAAGATTATATGAATAATATGCGCTTTAGAAACCACTGCAAGTTTTCTTGCACTTCCGGTTCCGTGTATCCCAGGGCCTATGAAGGTCGCGCGCGGCCTAGCGGCCCTGGGAACGAGGTGGTTATGTCCAATATTGTAGATCCATCCATGACTGAGTTCTTGAGATGCAAAGCTCTTTTTTTAGGGGGGGGAGGGGAGTGAGGATAAACATTATCTTAAACATCTGCTATGCCTTTAAGTTGTTGCCGTATGTTGTATATCGTGTACATGCATAACATTCACTAACAGAAACAGTAACTCGTCCATGCTTTTACAGTTACAACGTGTTTCTGTTAACGTTGTAGTGTTGGTCAACGTCAACTGGTGTGTCTAGCTCGAGCTTTATTACGAAGAACAAAAGTTTTGGTTCTGGATGAAGCAACGGCTGCAGTAGATTTAGAGACTGATGAACTTATTCAACAAACTATTCGTAAAGAATTTTCAGACTGTACTGTTCTTACTATTGCACATCGACTTAACACTATCATGGATTATACAAGGTAACTCTTCACTTAAATTTTATAAACTCTAGGTGGGTCTAGGTGCAGGCTCCCCCAGAAAATTTTCAACTGCACCCCCCGCCCAGAGAGCATCAGGCCCGTACGCTTATGGGTATAGCTTCAATAACTATAATGGATAGATTTTATCTTTTACTGTAAGTAATCATCTTTTGTTGTTTAGGATAATGGTTTTATCCAGTGGACACATTATAGAATTCGACTCTCCGAAAAGTTTACTCGAGAAACAGGGCGCGTTCTATGGCATGGCAAAAGATGCAAAATTGGTTTAGTACTTTATTCAAACAACCACGAACAACATAAAAAAGCTTCGTGTTGTTGTAAAATATTATTAATTGTTATATATATTGAGTATAGCATGCGCTTCGGCTTACAGTTGAGTAAATTTGAAAAGTATATAGTCTTTAAAGATTGATTACGTATACCAGGTGGGGCAAAAAAGTACGACTGTTTGAATTGCTGAAAAATCAAAACTAAAAAAGCAATGACACTAAAACAAGTTTATTGGTATTCAGCGATATCCAACTTAAATTTTAATATGCGCCATGCCCATTTCGATGCCATATTGAAAAAAATTCATGCATTTAAACAGGTTTAAACATTTTTGGAACTGACGAAATTAGCTAAAAATGGCTTGTTAAATATTAATATATACAACATGCAATAATTTGTGTTAAGACGCATTATACTTTATTGTCAGTACGTTCGCGCTTGTGGTTAAAAACAATCGTCTATATTCATCAGTAAATGCATGTCCCCAGCACGAATGCAACGTCTTGCCCGTGAAATCATACAATCGAAAGAATTTTGGATCATTTGCTGTTTCAAGTTGCGGCATGCTGTATAACAATCGCTTCACGTGGCTCTTTCAAATTGCGCTTCAGAACCGGAGTTATTTGAATCGTGTCGAGATTTCTTTCAACAAAGTGTGGATCCAGAACAAGTGACCTCGTCAAACCAACCCACTAATTGAAACAATAATAGCAAGAAAATGCAGGTATAAAGGTTATTCAATTGGTTTTAATAGGACCTTTTCAGCTAATTCTAGGCGTTTCCAAAAATGTTTGTTTAAGTAAGAGTTAATTACCGAGAAGGAGGGCTTTATGCTATATACAGCCCCGAGAACGCGAAGCGTTCGAGGGCTTTATATAGCATAAAGCCCGACATTCGAGGTAATTAACTGACTTATTTCATGATTGAAGAGGTTTTCTAACAAAGTTTTATTCTTTTTTTTCGATTTCGACAAGTATTTTTCTAGTTTTCTCGCTTATTTCTTGACTAATTAGGGCTGTATGGTATTCAAGGGCATTATGCTATATACAGCCCGCGGTACATCAAAGAAAACCGAGTCAATTATGAAATAAACACAGTTATCTCAGTCAATATTGCATGAAAACGTACAAGACATATATCAAAATGTAAGTTAAACATCGTGGAATATACGGTGACGTATTTAAGTGTAATAGCTCTTTTACTTTTTAAGTTATAGTAAGTCAAACTGTCGTACTTTTTTTTTGCCCCACCCGGTATATTTTAAAATTATTAAAATTATTAAAATTATTAAATTTTATTTAATAATTAAAATTATTAAACTAATAGTTTAA
This sequence comes from Paramuricea clavata, assembly GCA_902702795.2. NCBI lineage: Eukaryota > Metazoa > Cnidaria > Anthozoa > Malacalcyonacea > Plexauridae > Paramuricea > Paramuricea clavata. The sequence continues at coordinate 12,654 of CACRXK020009985.1, forward strand.
TACACAGATAGTTTGCTGCATGCATGGTAATAGGAAGATGATTGTCGACAATAGGTTTATTATTTGTTTTCAAAAAGTGTACATATGCACGTATATTGAGTATATAGAAATGTACGGTAGGTAGTAATTTTTCAAATGAAAAGCATCTTACTGCAAGGTTAGGTTTATGCAGTAAATATAGCTAGTTTGTAGTGTGTATGGAATGCATACATCGGGCCGAATGTGGAGGGAATTTTCGAGCTTCATAATTCCATGTTCGAAACGAGAGTATGGAAAAATACCCGAAAAATGATGTTGGAAAAATACATAAAAATTCCGTATTAAATTGTTAAAACTGAAAATAACGTATTCCATGTCGCATTTTGAAAACTTTCCTTCTGCTTGACATACATTTTCTGCTTTTCGAATAGCGATTAGCGGATCTTCTATACTGTTAGCTCGTGTCCATTTCTTGAAACGATTCAATTGATTTGTGAGCTCACAAGAAAATACTCAGAATTTTTAAATTTACTATACTGTGCTACAGCAACTGTCCAGTCACGTATACGTGATAAAAAGCCGACATAAACTTTATGAACAAAAGGTAATGTAAAACGTAACGGTGAACATGCGGATTCGACCATCTTAAATGGTAACGTTGGGATAGTAGCGTTGCCGAGGAAAGTGGACAGTAAGGCTCTCTCATGCACCACACCATGGAAACCCTGCACCCCCTCTTTGTAGATGAGGCTACGAAGTTCTTCTGAAACTGGCAGTGGTAGATAGATAGATAGAAAACCTTTATTTATCCACGCTAACCCTGTCAACCGAGGCTGATTTCCACAGGGGGCGTGTAAAAAGGAATTACCAAAGTATAGTATTTAAAGCTATTTACAATCTATAATATCAACAAAGTTATATAAACTATAAGTAAGTCATATATATATATATATATATATATATATATATATATATATATATATATATATATATATATATATATATATATATATATATATATATATATATATATATATATATATATATATATTTACAAGTTTTTTTAGGTTTTCAGTTTCTTAGGATCTTGTTTTAGTTAAAGAATGTGAGTAGCAATTTTATTTTGAAAACGTGACAGGGATTTGCTTTCCCTAATTTGATTTGGAATAAACTTTTGGGTAATCGCTCCATGTTTCGCGCACCAATATAGTTATAGTGTATTGAAAAGTTCACTAGATACCTCCATACACATATATACACACCCTAACCCTAAACCTAACCCTAATACCTAACCCTAACCTATATTGGTGCGCGAAACATGGAAGATAACCGACTTTGGTAAAGATTTGTATCAGGCCTATTTATTCATAGGCCTGATCGCAGGTTATTTTGGGATAGGTAATGGGACTTCTACATGCGTTGGGATCTCTCGTTTGTGGCTTACTTATAAGCATTATTTATTTCATGGATTTCATATATCTTCAACGGGGTCTGGAAATTAGACCATACCATGAAATATTGTATATTTATAATGCGTGTGCTGTTTTGTGTTTTTTGCATCTCAATTCATCAATGGAGAAGTCCCCTTACACACTCTACAGTCAACAGTATTTTTACTTTGTACTTCAAGTATTTTTAAGGATAATTTGTACTTAAGTACGTTTTGCCTTCAGTACTTTTTACTCTTACTCAAGTCGTTTTATTGTTTTTACTCTTACTCAAGTCGTTTTATCGTTTTATTCGAGTACAAATTCAAAGTAATTTAGGCACCACTGGAAACTGGCCAGGTATTCCAAAGTTGCTCCAGATGATGATGGTGGAAATTTTGAGTGAAAATTACATTCCTAACCCTGCTAATGGAGCAGATCTTCGAAAACTCGTCAACATTTAGTTCTATCGGTGAGATGCCCAAAATTAATTAATGGCTTAGACTTTGTTGCATTGGTATACGAACTTGGAAGGTGTGTGGTTTAGTAATTGTTAGCAAAAATTTGTGTCTCTATACACGGAGTAAATCTATTATAATGAAGCTCCCCAGAGACATTATTGAATCAGAACACCGCACAGGAATCGTAGGACCTCTAGTTCAATTCCTGCTGAAGCGCAAAATTCAAAATTGGGCAAATTTAGAGAAAGCAATTGAGGAGAGATGAAAGAAAATCGGCACGTGTATTGAAAATATCTGATCAAGTATGAAAGATGTTAGGTCAGGACATTTTTTGCCTCCTGTCGCCAATATTTCCGAGCATTAGCCCCCTCCCCCCCCAAAAAAACTGTTCCACCACTGGGGGCTATACTTGCATTTCTCGCAGCTGGTCTCTGTAAGGGCAAAATATGCATATCATTTTCCCTCGAAATTAATTTCCACGTACAACAACTCATTCTGCATGGCCTTTAACATTCTGCATGGAGTCACGGAACTTGTCGTATCTTGTGAGCACTGAGCAGAAATAGTAAAATTATCCAATCCGAGAATGTAAATGAATTAACCGATCAGGGTTCTTGCCTCTACGACTTGCGAGGTATACATTGACAATTTTTGACAATATACATTGGGACAATCTAGTTTTTACATGCATTCAGATGTATTATAGCATTTATACATCTGGGTAATGTAATGATATACTTCCGGTTTGAGACCCCCCATGGGGCCTCGTGTTGTTGTTGTACTTATCTATTATCAAGTGTAGAATATATGTCGGAACTGCCTGTGGAAATACAAAGCTCGAAGACTATTACATGGTGTCAGGAGTGCGATTTTACTGAATATCGACCGTATAAGCTACAGTCATGGCTCTTAGCGGTATTGAACTTCCTGTGATGCAATGGGACGGCGAAAATCTCAAGGAAAATTGGCGACGTTTTAAACAACATGTCGAATTAATGTTCTCTGGACCGCTGAGATCAAAAAACGAAGCGGAGAAATGCAGCTACCTACTCATCTGGGTAGGGCAAAAAGGCAGGGATATATACAACACATGGTCGGATATCTCAGAAACAAACAGAGGTAAATTAAAAACATATTATGATCGATTCGAAAAGCATGTCAATCCGAAAGCAAACCCCGTCTTTGCCAGATATAAGTTTCATAACAAAATACAAGGCCCCACCGAGCCAGTAGAGGAATTCACAACAGAGTTACAACTCCTAGCCCAAGATTGTGAGTTCCACGACCAAAATGAAATGGTTAGAGACCGAATTGTGTTTGGGACAAATTCAAACAAAGTGAGGGAAAAACTTATAATGGAAGGGGCAGAACTCACGCTAGAAAAAGCTATACAAATCGCAAGAACCTATGAAAAAACCCAAGCCCAACTCAAAAGCATGTCTCCTGAAAACAAGGAAGAAAGCATTCACTTAGTTAGACAGCAAAACCAAGGCAGTCAATCTCAAAGATCGAGACAATCACTTGACCAAAAGTACCCCCAGCAATCACTTGAACAAAAGTACCCCCAGCAAATAAGCCAGTGTGGGAACTGTGGGAGAAAGCACTACAGATCAGAGAAATGTCCAGCAAAAGGGCAAACCTGTTACCTATGCAACAAGCCCAACCATTTTGCACAAGTATGTCGATCAAAAGGGAGGCGGAGCCAAATACACCCTATCGAGAAGGTAGAATGTGATCCCTCAATGACCCAATTTGAAACTCTAACTTTTGAATCAATTACTGTAGCTAATGTTAACCACCAAAATTTGAAGGCAGACGAAGTGTTTGCAGAGGTGGGCATCCACCTAGATCCAAAGCCCAAAGCAACAGTCAAGGCTTCCCTACAAACACACGCAAAGGCATCACTGAAAGCCAAAGTCGATACTGGTGCCCAAGGGAATATACTCCCCCTAAGATTATACCGGGCGATGTACCCCTGCAAAATTGATCTGAAGGGCAACCCCAAGAAAGGAGCTACAAAACATTCTAATACTATCCTCACAGCATATGGGGGATCCAAGTTACACCACCATGGCACCGTCACCATTGATTGCGAATTCAAAGGCAAAAGATCTGCTGCACAGTTCTATGTCACAGACACACAAGGCCCTGCTATCATTGGCCTACCAACGTTGATTGACCTCAACCTTGTGAAATTCAATTGTGCCATACTCAAACAAGTGTTACACAGCAACACACTATGGTCCACCACAAGAACCCCTGAGCAACCACCACTAACCACCAGAACCCCCGAACGACCACCAATACCCAAACCAATAAAGAGCAAAGAAGATTTGATAGATCAATACCCATAGGAAAATTCGAAGGAGAATACCACATTTTCACCGACCCATCAGTCCCACCTGTTATCCACCCTCCGCGACGAGTTCCAATCAGTCTGAAAGATGACATTAAGAAAGAACTAGACGAGATGGTTGCAAATGGTATCATAACTAAAATAAACGAAGGAGAGCCCACAAGATGGGTAAACAGTCTTGTCTACAAGAGGAAACAGAATGGACGATTGCGTTTATGCCTAGACCCCAAAGACCTAAACACAGCTATCTTAAGAGAACATCACGCCATTCCTACCTTGGAAGAAATTTTACCAAAATTACACAAAGCAAAGTTCTTCTCAATAGTCGATGCAAAGTGTGGCTATTGGAATGTGGTACTTGAGGAAGAATCAAGCTATTTAGCTACCTTTAACTCCCCATTTGGCAGGTACCGTTTCAAGCGTATGCCCTTTGGGCTGAACATGTCACAAGACATCTTCCAAGCAAAGATCGACCAAACATTCGAAGGATGTAGAGGCGTAGTGGGTATCGCAGATGATATTGTTATCTCTGGCACAACAGAAGAAGAACACGACCAAAATCTACGAAGCATGATGAGCCGGTGCCAAGACACAGGTCTGAGACTAAACCCTGACAAATGCCACATAAAGCAAGAGAAAATAAAGTTTTATGGGCTTATCTGCGGTCCAGAAGGAATTCAACCAGACCCTGACAAAGTGTCCGCCCTGAAGCAGATGGCCCCACCGACCAACAGCAAAGAACTACAGACATTCTTGGGTCTGGCCACCTATATGGCACCATTCATCCCGAATCTCAGTCACCACACTGCCTCACTGCGACAGCTACTCAAGAAGAAGAGCAAGTTTGCCTGGGACGCAAGCCAACAGGATGTGTTTGACAGGATCAAGAATTTAATTTCTGAAGAAGTTACACTAACATACTTCGACCCAGAGAAAGAGACAGTACTGCAAGTTGACGCATCAACAAAAGGCCTGGGAGCTACACTCTTGCAAGAAGACAAGCCAGTCGCCTTTGCCAGTAAAGCTTTAACTGACGTAGAATCACGATACGCAAACATCGAAAGAGAACTCTTAGCAGTTGTATACGGATGCGAGAAATTCCACACTTATCTCTACGGCCGCAGTTTTACAGTCCAATCTGATCATAAACCCCTTGAATCTATCCACCTTAAGCACCTTACATCAGCCCCACCCCGCCTGCAACGGATGTTGTTGCGCCTACAGCCGTACAGCCTTACAATCAAGTACCGTCAAGGAGCAGATATGGAAATCGCAGATGCCCTATCAAGACTTTCGCCCCAGGAAACAGAGCCCATCTCTGACATGGACGTCCAAATACACGAAATCTGTCCACAATTTAGTAGTGGGATTCTGCAGGAGATCCGCGTGGCAAGTGCAACAGATACGGAGCTTAAAGAATTAAATGATGTGGTTTACAATGGATG
>CACRXK020009986.1:3760-18319 GCA_902702795.2 Paramuricea clavata
GAAAATTGAAAGAAACTGAGCACGACAAGAGCGTTACGTTAAAAAATTAATTTGTTTTGTCTCGGATGACAAGGCGCGCAATTTGAGTTGGTTTTATTTTGCTGTATACACGCATCGCTTTCAAGCAGGGAACCATACACGGTCGGTCGAACAAGGGAAAAGTTGCGGATTTTCAACAATGATCATCGTTATATATTGCACTGTATTCTCGGTAAGTCTTCAGCCAGGCGACGTTCAGGTCAAATGATAGTGTCCCTCGCAAAGTTTCTGTGCGACTTTGAGATTCAAGGCGTTGGCAATATATGCATTGGAGACAGTCTTCAAGTTTCTTCTAAATGTAAGTAATTAATCTCAACGTTTACGTACCACAGGTACGGTACCTGTTCTGTACAGTTTTGCGCCTGATACCGCAATACATAATTAAATACTTTCAATGTAATTATTAAGGCCCACACAGACCGAACGCGATTCGACAACGTGACGCGAATTTTCAGATTTTAAAAACAAATAAAACCGTCAACGGATAAAAATTTTACAAGATATGCAGACCAAATAGCTAAAATTGCTTAAGTGGTTAAGAATATTTGAAAAGCATGGAAAAAAAGTAAATTAGGTAAATGTCATTGAAAATTCGCGTTGCCGAATCGCGTCCGGTCTGTTTGGGCCTTTACGCTTTCAAAACCATGCATTGCGCGCATTCTTTTTATAGGCATAAAAACTTCAGATGTTTATACGTTTTAACAGAAATTTGCTGGAATAGAAAGGCCTACAAAATATTCAAGGCCGAAGTTAAAATCCGATTTTCATATTTGTCATATATAATGCAATGGCGAAATTAAGTCTGAAACCGCGGCCCGAATAGTGACTTAGGCCTAGCTTCAACCCTGTTGTCCTTAATATTTTAGCTGCCGCTTGCGGACAAATTGACCGTTTACATGAGTCGCTCGCGACGTCCATCTCAAAGCCGCAGCTTATTTTCGCCCATATAAATGCCCCTAATGTCAAAGTAGATTAGTTAAAACAAGTCGATTAGGCTTTTAGTATAAGCAAAAGCTCGTTACAATAGCGTGATGTTCTTTCAATCAAGTGTTTTTATCTTGAAAGTTGAAATATAAAAGTAATTTAATCGCTGTTGACGGAAAAGCAAAATATGCATAAAAATACTTGAACAAAAGCTAACTTTACAAATGCATTTTATCCAAAAGTTTGAAGTGTAAACTATTGTCCATGATTTTTAATTTACTAAATTTTTAAAAACTTGCTTTATATTTTTGACCTGATTTAATAGCATTGCGTGCAATCTTGGTATGTGTGTATTAATTGATGTGTTATTTTACTTGTCTGCGTAAATGCGATTGCGTTTCTTAATTTCCGGCGTAAACGTGGAGCCATAATACAGCCAAAATCAGGCCAGCCAAATTATGGCCTGAAAAATGTATGGCCCAGTACCGGTGAAATTTGGTTGAAAATGTCACGTTTGAGACACGCCGTGTATCGCTGGTGTATCGTCACGCTCATTATCGCTCATGTCTCGCCCAATGTCTCGCTCGAAAATGTCACGTTTGAGACACGCCGTGTATCGCTGTGTATCGTCACGCTCATTATCGCTCATGTCTCGCTCAATTTTATGGCCCGAATATCGCTCATGTCACGCCATGATTTTCGGTACGGGATAATCCAATCAGAGGCTTTGTTTACAAATCTTTTGTGAATTTCAACTTGCAATTTGTTTGTGTCGGTTGCAAATTGCTCAGAGCAACCTAAAACTGTCTGTACTAGTGTGGGTAGTACCAATGTGAAATTGCTGTGCTGAGTAGTCATATTACTACCTAAAATAAACAAGCAGAAACTGGATGTTTCAAGCAAGGGCCCTAGTAGTAACTAAGCAAGGGCCTTCGCTCCAAACATCGAGTTTCTGCTTGTTTATTTCAGGTTGTAATATATTACCACTCAGCACAGCAATTTCTCAGATCATGCAACCTGCTTATCAAAATTGCAATATTGCGGGACAAAATATTGCAATGTTGCATGCAAGAGAACACCCGGTTTGACTGTAGGAATGAAATGCTTCACTAACAGTTTGGAGAGGGTCTCAGAATTTTTTTTGCTTAGGTGTGGCTTTGAGAATTCCATTTAAATTTTCTGCAGAGTTCCTCATCGAGCCCCCTGAGCAGTAAATAATCAGCTGCCGCCACTTAGTACAATTTAGTAGAATTTATAATTAGTACCATCATAGAATAGGAAATGAAGGCAACATATAGTAGTGGGCAAAGCATGCATAACCTCTCAATTTGATGACAGTTTAGTGTTTTAATACTGCCCAGAATACTGGTGATCAAAGTCAACATGCAAAATTTAAAATTTCACACTCGAGTTGCTCTTCTATTTCCTATTCTATGGTGCCAGCCTTTTGGCCAATTATTAATATTTTGTATATCAACATACCAGCTGTGAGCTGCTGACAACATGCTGTCATCACCATCATGTTTTGATATTTGACGAAATTTCAACAATTCCAGGGTTTATATATTTGTATTTAAGGCAATCTGCAATTCCACCACATATAGCTCCATTCAATATCGTTATATTATTTTGTAAAACAATGCTTTCCCCCTTTCAAACAGTGGGACAAATTCTTGTTTGCAGAATTTGCAGGTGAGTGATATTTAATAAACTGATTATTACCAATGTTACAATTTGCGCGCCGCAATTTTATATCGCCAATAATGTCGCCAAAATGTCGTGAAGGAAATTAGCCATTACGAAAATTTGAAATTTCCATTCAAGATAATTTTCATTCATTACTGACTCAAGATAGACTTCTGCTAGTATTGTCTATTCCGTCCGAGCTCTGTCTGCCCCGTGTATATGTAAATATCTATAACCCCTTGCGCCTAGCGATGTACGTAAATTTATATTATTCTTTTCAATATTTATTTACCGTAAATTTTGACGGATAAGTTCAGGGGCATACAGCGCACTCAGATTTATATAAGTTAGCCGACATGATGACATAGAAAGTATTAAAAAACCAAAATATCGTCGAGTCAACAAACAATCGTTTAGTCAACCAACCAAGTAGAATCCCAATTCTCGATAACTGCCAGACAATTGCAGAATCACTAGGAAGCAAGCAGCCTAGACCTAGGCCTTCTAGTCTTGTTTATATGTTTTTAATATTCAGCGGTTTTTCACATGAAAAGACTGGGACTAGGTGATTTGGGGGCGGGGCGAAGGAACCAAGCCTAGAAGGCCTAGTTGATTTCCCAACAACAAGGCCAAAACTGCCCTGAAACTGCCCTGGTTGCGAAATGCCCAATTATTGCGTTCTCAAACAGAAGTATTTGCAACTTAACGGCGAATTTAAACGGATACAGGTAAAACAAACTCATTTATAGTATAAACTTACTACATTTATTTGTATACACGTCTAGAAAATCGGGTTTTTTATCATAAGTTTGAAGCAACACTATTATTATGTTGACAAGGTGTAGCGAAAGCACAAAATGAGTCAAAATATATACCAAAAGGCAAAAGTAGAATCTTTCATGAAATTTTGTCTTATACACAACTACATTAATATATATTTTCTCAATTTTGGCAAGAAGCAGTCTTGTGTTTGTAAAATATACAAAATAAAACGGATACATATATTATTAGCCCGTACAGTACTGTATATAAAAACATACATTGTTTACAAATGGTATATCCGTAATATTTGAACAATAATTTCAAAATCCTCATTCCCAATTCGCAAATATAGTTATTCAAAGCAAAACAGTAGATTGTCTTGCGAATAAAAGTTATTATTTTGTACTTTCGCTTCACCTTGTCAACATAATAATAGTGTTGCTTCAAACTTTATGATAAAAAACCCGATTTTCTAGACGTGTATACAAATAAAAATAGTAAGATTATACTATAAATGAGTTTATTTTACCTGTATCGGTTTAAATTCGCTGTTAAGTTGCAAATAATTCTGTTTGAGAACGCAATAATTGAGCATTTCGCAACCAGGGCAGTTTCAGGGCAGTTTTGGCCTTGTTGTTGGGAAATCCACTAGGCCTTCTATTTTTCCGCTTGCGTCAGGCTTGTGTCATTCCTCCGCCCCGCCCCCAAATCACCTGGTCCCAGTCTTTTCATGTGAAAAAGCGCTGAATCTTAAAAAAATATAAATAAAAATAGAAGGCCTAGGTCTAGGTTGGGAAGCAAGTACTCTGATGCGCAGTTTAGCAAAACTTAGCTATATAATCACAATCACTACACATATTTGATCAAAATAATATCTTGATTATTTAATATCGACACAAAATCACTTAATAATGTACGCAAGTGTGAATACTATGCCTTCAAAAATATTCACACAATATTCAAACGTATTCTAGGTGAGAATATGAGGTGCGTTTTATTCTAAGGTATTCACATCTGAATACTACTAATATTCCGAGGATATTCGCAGTGAATATCAGTGAATACGTGTGAATATTCCTTATTACTTGGCATAGCCATGATAATGCGTTGAACCTCTGTACAAGTAACGGATTGGAAATTGAACAGTTGATCAGATGGATAAGTGATTACATTTGACAGAGGATTTGACAGTGCAACATTGTTGTCTTTGGCTAAACTTTCGGATGTCGCAGCAGCGTTCCGTCCCACAGAAGTAAAAAATGGTTGAAATCTTCTGCAACTGTTTTTGGATCTTTACTATAAACTTGTGTTTCCTTTTCCTTCGAGGGAATTATATTATTAATTATTTTCCATAGGGATCTCGAATTGTGTTTATGTTCTCTTACTTCGTTGAAGGTGTGGTCCTTCGCTGCAGCTTTAATTTTGGTTTTTACGTTATTATGATATTCTTTGTAAACTACCCAATCACCTTCATCACGTGTCAGTTGAAACCGAAGGAGGTGTAGGTCCCGAGACTTCATGAGTTCTTTTATTTCATTGGTGACATATGGACATGATCGATTTCGAATTTTGAAGGTTTTTAACGGTGCATGCACGTCGAGAGTTGAGTGAAGAACATCTTTGAAGGTTTCGAGTATTGTATGAACGTTGGTGTTGGATAATATGGATAACAGACGATCCGATTTAGTGACAAGGTCAGAGGAAAATAGTGAGGGATTATAGTTTTTATAACTCCTAGTTGTAATGTAACATGCTGGCATCTTTGGGGCCTTTAACTTTAGTAGGACGTACACTGGTAAGTGGTCACTGATAGAAGTGTTAATAACACCACTCTCAAGAACAAGTGCTGTGGAAGAGACTAGAATAACAGCAATAAGCGTTTGGGACGTCGCCGTGATTCTAGTTGGAGTTTTAATAATCTGTGTGAGATTTAATTCTGTAGAAACATTTGTTAGCGCTCTCCGCTCTTGGCCGTTTTCTAGTATGTTACAATTTAAGTCACCGAGCACTAAAATCTATTTATTCAAAGTTAAAGCCTGAACATAAATCGGCTTAAGTAAATCTTCGAAACAATTTAGAGAAGTGTCAGGTGGTCGGTAGGTTACACAAATTATTATTGATTTGTTTTTTTGGCATTGTAGATTTATCCATAGTTGATGAAAGTTAGAGACTGACACCTTCGATAAATCTTTTAAGACAGTTGCGTTAATATTCTTCTTGATATAAGCACAGACACCTCCACCTTTCTTGTGTAACCGGTCAAGTTGGTGGATCTTATAATCGTCGATTCCTATCTCACGGTTCGTTACTGAGGAATTTAACCACGATTCGGAAATTGTGAGGACATCGATATTATTTAACTTTACTAGTTCCTTGACCTCAGTAAGGTGAACGATATTTCTTAACGAGCGAATGTTTAAGTGAACAATGTTGAGACTAGAGGGAACTGATATCTGAACGTATTTCTGCTAGTGTGGTTCTCACTAGCCTGTAGTGGGATTAAATTATTATACGCATGGACTGTTTTTCTGTTTCTCAAATTTTCGCGGCGAGTAATTCTAACGGGAATTTCCATACGCAAAGCTAGGTGGTTCATCCAGTCCATGCCTGGCCCATGGTCTAATATGGGTGGAGTTTATTCTGGGAACGTTTCCGAAAAGGGGTTCGCTGTGACCGACTACGAGTTAAATTGTTATCGGTATGCTTAAGGATAAGAGGTTCAGGACCATTGATCAAGGGCATCCTGGATAACCAGACAGGCCTTTAGATTGTATAATAGGCTCGCGTGTCTGCTTCGTTGGTTTATGTAATGCTATACATGTTGATTCTGAAATTGGTGCAGTCACACTGACTGGTTTAAACGATTGCTTCTAAAAGAAATTTGGCTTTGATTTCGAACGGCCTTTGATTGATTTTGGTAAAGTTGGCACAACCGCGAACGATTGCTTTCGAACTGTCTTTGGTTTCGACTCAGAATTTAAAGTTGTATCAACAATAAGACATGAATTTTCAAGAGAAGCTTCAACACATTTAATTTCCGGTGTAATTGAAGATTTGTCATAATTTGCATTCAAACTGTACTCGTCCGCCTCATAGTTCGGCTTATTGTTAATAATTAGGGATATCTCCTCTGGGGAATCTTCAGTACATTGAAATTCCGGTATGGTTTCGTCACGCTTAGGGCTTTCTTTGTTTGCAACTTTATATTCTGATTTCCGACTACGAGTTAAATTATTGTCGGTATGGTTAAGGATAGATTCAGGACAATTGATCAAAGGCAGCTTGGATAACCAAACAGGCCGTTTAGATTGTGTGATAGGCTCGCGTGTCTGCTTCGTTGGTTTATGTAATGCTATACATGTTGATTCTGAAACTGGTGCAGTCACACTAAATTCCGGTGTAATTGATGATTTGTCATACTTTGCATTCACACTGTACTCGTCTGCCTCATAGTTCGGCTTATTGTTAATAATTAGAGATATCTCCTCTGGGGAATCTTCAGTACATTGAAATTCCGGTATGGTTTCGTCACGCTTAGGAATTTCTTTGTTTGTAACTTTGGGTTCTGATTTACAATTCTGACCGCCAAATGCGTCAACATTTAAATTTTCACCTTTAAAAACTTTGAAAACAAATTCTATTTTTTGTGTTATTTCTCTCTCTTCAGAAAGTTCCTGCCTTAGAATTTCGATATTTCGAAGACAATCAGTTATAGGAGAACATACCTGCTGTGCATTAGCCAGAGATTGCAAAGCGTCGGTTCTCGACTGTAATAGTTCAATGTTAAGTTTCATGTCCTCCAAATCGGGTGAAATTTCACAAAAATAAACTATAGTTTATGTTTGCGATGTTACTCTGAGTGCATATCCACACCGGGCGAGCTTGAAAAATATGCCCGGCCACGGTGGGATTCGAACCTACGACCTTTGGAATACTAGCCCAATGCTCTTCCAACCAGGGGCGGTCCAGTTTCTGAGGTAACTGATGCCTAAGACCTCGCATTTGTAGGGGGTTCCGGGGGTGTCCTCCCCCGGGAAATTTTGAAATCTAGGACCTCGGAAATGCGACTTGCTGCGTTCTGAGCGAACTCTTTTGTTCCAATTCATACATCAGAGTCACAAAATTATTTGCTGCATTTTTGGAAAGCACGTAAAAACTTGAACCTATATCGTAAAAACAACATAATTTCTCTATATAAGAAAACAATGTTTGCTTGTACAAGTGTAATAGCAACAGTGGTACATAAGTCTCTATTCAAAAATAGTATTTACCGTGCTTCTTGTACTGCCTTAACTTTTCTATTGAAAAATATTTCGGCAAAAAATCACGAGGAACGCAAATACACACATGCGTGTAATAAAGGTGTATACAGTGTGATCCACTAGTTGCATTGCTAGACTCAGAAGGCAGTGTTATTGTGTTGTTTTTTAACCACCTTCCATTATTAGTTTCCACTAATTTCCAATGTTCCATGAGTAAAATCTTCTAGCATTAGAATGGTGAATAAAGGTATTTTGTGCTCTAGTAAACTTATTTATATACAACTCTCTCTTATGCTGCTAATCTTACTCTGTATGGACAGTGTGATTGACATCAGTTGGTCGATTTCATTAAATTCATTCACCCCTAGCTGCCTTTGACATGAACTGCATGGTGAATAGCCCACACTCTGAATACTGAGAATATTGCCCTGTGACCAGGAAACCAGTAAACTAACACACAACAAGCACTGGGTTTAAAATTCTATTAGTATAACTAGGTACACACGACCACAAATTTTAAATCAATAGAGACTGTGTGTAAATTGATTTAATAAACTATCGTAGTTGGAAATTGTTTGTCAAATGAACCTACCAAACTGTACAATCATTATGATAAACAATATACCATGACATAATTGAATATGTCTTCTATCTGTTCCCTTTTGCCTGCCTTTCAACTAATATTAATATAGTATTCTTTTAAGATGTTGTCAATGTAGAAAGGCTGCACAGTAGTATTGATGAATATTTTCCCTGTGTTATTATATAAATGCACATCTTTGTCAAATATATCCATACACTTATCAATGGTAATCCTCAGAGTATATAGTATTGGGACAATTAGCACTACAAATATATAATTTAATTAAATATATTTTCCAAACTATCCCACTTTTGTGAGCAAATTTCATAATTATATCCTATATACACCAGTTACAATTACATACAGTATTTATACCGTCCATCATTTTATCATTCTAAGATTAAAATCTGTCAGGAGAATGACATATACAGCTTATATCAAATTATATTTGCACAGACAAAGCATATATACTCAACTATGGTAGGTGAGCAAGCCCAGGTAATCATCTTTGTTTGCAAAATATCCAGTATACAGTAATTGCCCAATAACTCAGGCAATGCAAAGCAATTAGGCTGGGATTACACTATACCGGATTGATTTTCATACCGGATCAATTTTCACACCGAAGCCAAAATCAAGGGTGTTTACACTATGCCGCTTCGCTCTGTCGCCAGCTCGTATCTTTTATCGTTGCCACGGAAACAAATAATAAGTTTTGACCATTTTGGACGTTTTCTCGACAGTACTGGTGAATTATAACTTTGTTTATAAAGCTTGACCACCCGACGTTGCTTTGTCTCGCTCTTATCGAAAATTGACGAGTATTTCATTAAATTTTGCCCTTTTGAAAGCAAGAAGTCAATGTTATTACCGCTATCTTTATTTGTCTTCGCTAGAAATAATAAATAATTGTAAAGCGAAGCAAACAACAGCTATAAAATATTTAAAAGCGAGTAAATAAAACGACAATGTTAAAATATACTTGCCGAAACCTATTTATAGTACCGGATTGCCTGATTACACTTGGTTTTATCCGGTACAGCACGTACCGGATTACTTTTCATATCACCTCCAAAGCGAAGTGATTTTCGCGCCGCGGCACGTACCGGATTACAGTGGCGTAGTGTAAACAAGAGGCCAATCCGGTACAGAAATCGCGTCGCTTCGATGCAATCCGGTATAGTGTAATCGGGGCCTTAGACTCTTGTCATGAGGCATGCCAGCTCATTTCCATATAAAATGAAATGTAATAGGAGATACCACTGGAACTTGCAACTTGAACCAATTACCTTTCAATGTAAACTTGCCCTTAGTCTTCTAACCAATATTGCATCACTATTAGAAATCTCATTGATATTAACCTGCAATATTATTATGCACTGTAATTACATACAGAGCCTGATGCAAGTCTTGACCCACACCATAGTTTTATTCTTAGTACCGGTATGCAATCAAAATGTGCCAGGAGAAATGTCGATTTCACATAATTTAACAACAAGCTAAATATAGTTACAATCACTAAATCTATAATTATTTAATTATATATAGCATTAATTAACCAAAAACTGCCTTTATGCTTGTAACTCTGATTGGCTATTTCTAGCATGAGTATTCATGCCATATTTAATGTATTTTTTTGATATTATATCAAAAAAATACATTAAATATGGCATGAATACTCATGCTAGAAATAGCCAATCAGAGTTACAACCATAAAGGCAGTTGTAGGACACAAACGTTTAATAACATGTGTATCAGGTCTTCATTTTTCTTTGCCCGCCAGCTGTGAGAAAAATGAGGGTCTGGGCACAGGTTATAATCCCATGTAAACAGAGATGAAATTTGCCTCACTAAAGCAAGCTGTCAAGTTTGGTATTGGGGCTGGTTTGCCTCCAGACAAGCAAACCTCTCTTACTCGGTAAAGACTGTAAAATGTCAAACTACCTCATCCCCCCCCCCTGCTGGTATAAGCAATAGTATTTATAAATAGACACAAACTTTAATTATTATGTTAATACAAACAAATCTGCATTAACTGTGGAGCCCATTTTCCACTTTATACACTTCTTGAACTGAACAATGAACTACAATGTAAAATATAGATAAATTTCACTTACTTTAGAGCCCTCAGTTCGAGTTTCACATAGTGGGCATCTCACAGTATAAATATACTTCAATTCTTGCACTCAGATGAAAGATTAGATTCATTCCAAGCCTTGGTAATTAATTCGGTAATTTGTTCTCCGTTTTCTCCGTCAATTTCGAGAGATATTTCTTCCCATTATTTGCCTCATTTGCATCAAGTGTTTGCATATCCTTGCCGCCATGCCATGACTTGAATCGAATGCCTCGTTACGTCACAGTAGATTTTGATTTTGCAACTGCATCAGTGAACTGATGCGAGCGCCCGCAATCTGCATGCGATGCATCGCTCAGCGGACAAATCTACCGTGACGTAGGGCTCTAAAACAATTGA
This sequence comes from Paramuricea clavata, assembly GCA_902702795.2. NCBI lineage: Eukaryota > Metazoa > Cnidaria > Anthozoa > Malacalcyonacea > Plexauridae > Paramuricea > Paramuricea clavata. The sequence continues at coordinate 14,493 of CACRXK020009986.1, forward strand.
TTTGATGATGTCACAGTAGATTTCACGCGGAAAAGGACTCGGGACCGATGCATTCACTGATGCAAAATGGCTGAAAATCGATGCAAACCAAATCTACCGTGACGTAGGTGATGCATCAGCTTTCTACTGTGACGTCAAAGGATGCGGTAAAAAATAACATATTTTGTCGCGAAATTATTGACGCTTAAGTGTCGCAAAATAAAAAGTAAATAACAAAAAATACACATTTGCGATCGCACGTCGCATATTGGACTTATTTTGACAATTTCGACTGTTATTGAGACTATTTAAATTGGATTTCATCCTAAATAGTGTATTCCTGACATGGAGTCAAGTTTAAGCAAATATTTGCGGTTTGATAGCTGGAGAGATTCAAAGATATTCTATTACTGAGTGCTTGACCAAGTATTGACGACAGCATAATATGTCTATATATTATTTCAAGCAACATGATTTCTCAATTTTGACCGATGCATTCGCAACGTTGGCATCGGCATATATATATATATATATATATATATATATATATATATATATATATATATATATATATATATATATACACCCACAAACATACGTACATACATACAAACACAAATTAAAAATTTTATAATTATTAGTAATGTCACTTTAAAAATGATTAACTACTTCCTAATAAAATCCATACAGTAAGAACGTTTATATGCTAATTTAAACAAGTCCAAATTGTCTAAAACTATTAACTACTTTCTAAAAATCCATGCAATAAATGACGTTTATATTCTATTTTAAACCGGTCCAAAGTGTCAATGTCTTTAATATGATTTGGGAGCTCATTCCAAATAGACACTGCGCGATAATGAAACGTTCGCTGTCCAGAAGCCGAATTATACAGTGGAATGTCTAACTTATCCTTATTTCTGGTGTTAACACTGTGGATCTTTAATCTCATTTCGAATTTGTCACACAAGTATGGCGGAGCTAACCCTTTCATGCACTTAAATGTCATAACCGCATCCCTGAGTTTTAACATACACTCAACTGGAAGCCAAGCTAACTGCTGAAGGATAGGCGTCACATGGTCATATTTTCTGATTCCAGTAATAACGCGTGCCGCGAAGTTCTGCACGCTTTGGAGTTTTGATATATTCTTTTTCGAGGTGTTCGACCAAACGGAGGAACAATAATACATTTTACTGAAGACCAGTGCATTTATAATAAGGGATAAAGTGTGTTTGTCGAAAATATGCTTAACTCTGTTGATTTGGCATAATTCAGTGATACATTTTGAGACGGTATCGGCAATATGTTTGTCGTAAGTCAAACTTGAATCCAAAGTCATTCCCAAATCTTTAACCGTCTGAAGTGGGATTATTTTCTCACCAAGAACAGTTATATAGAAATCTGTGCCAGAGAGTTTTTTCAGCATTTGACTTGTACCCAGTAATAGAAGTTTCGTTTTCTTTGGATTCACTAGCAGACTATTTATACAGCACCATGCGGTAATTCTTTCCATATCTTGTGTAAGTTTAAAGGCAGCAGTTTCAACATCCTGAATTGGAAATGCCAGATAGATTTTCGAATCATCCACATAAGATTCCAAAGAGGACTCTTTTGGAACATTGGGCAGGTCATTAATATATATATTAAATAATGCCGGCCCAAGAATAGATCCTTGAGGAACCCCTCGAGTTATAATACATGTTTCCGACAATGTCGACCCAATACGTACTATTTGGCTTCGTCCCGATAGATAACTTTTAAACCATGCCAACACTGATTTAGACACAACAATGGTTTGAAGTTTCACTAGTAGAATTGAATGATCTATGCTATCAAATGCTTTGGATAAGTCTATTAAAACTAAGGCCGTAACTTCTTTACGATCCATAGACTGCAAGATTTGATCTGTTATAAAAATGTTTAATGTTTCTGCAGAATGTAATTTTCGATTGCCACTTTGGTGTTCAGTATATCTTTTCCTTTGTGACATATAGTCAGTCAATTGATTCAATACAACTCGTTCACAAATCTGTATGATATCCTAAGATATTGATCATTTATCACTTATTTACTGATACCGAGGGAAACAGTGTGTTTTGTGGACCCGAGACCGTCGATGTTTCCCGAGGCGAAGCCGAGGGAAACATCGACGGTCGGGGGTCCACAAAACACACTGCTTTCCCGAGGTCTCAGTAAATAAGTGTTTTATTATATATCAATAGTCAAAGAAACAACAGATTATATATTAAAGAACAAACGAACGTAAATACATGAAATGTTTTATTGTTAAAACGTTATATTAAACACTGGCTACACTGCAGTTACTTAAAGCGAAAGTTTTAATTACGTACGTACTAGGCAGGTCCAAAGGTCGCATCTTCAAGTGATGGCCACGTGATTTTTTATGTTATTCGCCGGTCGATAATGTATTATCTCCCTCTCGCGCTGTTGCGAGGAAGACACCCTAATTTCGTCACTCTCACCTGATATGCTCTCAACCAATAAAACACTAGAAAAATGCGACTTTGACTATTGATATATAATAACCTAAGATATTGATATCCTAAGATATTGATATCCTAAGATACTGTATGATATCCTAAGATACCGTATCTGATATCCTAAGATATTGATATCCTAAGATATTGATATCCTAAGATATTGATATCCTAAGATATTGATATACTAAGATACTGATATCCTACGATATTGATATCCTAAAATACTGATATCCTAAGATATTGATATCCTAAGATATTGATATCCTAAGATATTGATATCCTAAGAAACTGTATGATATCCTACGATATTGTATGATATCATAAGATACTGTATGATATCCTAAGATATTAATATATATCCTAAGATATTGATATCCTAAGATACTGATATCTTAAAATACTGATATACTAAGATATTGATATCCTAAGATATTGATATCCTAAGATATTGATATCCTAAGATAATGATATCCTAAGATACTGATATCCTAAGATATTGATATCCTAAGATATTGATATCCTAGGATACTGATATCCTAATATACTGATATCCAAGGATATTGATATCCTAAGATATTGATATCCTAAGACACTGATATCCTAAGATATTGATGTCCTAAGATACTGTATGAAATTCTAAGAGATTGATATCCTAAGGTACTGATATCCTAAGATATTGATATCCTAAGATACTGATATCCTAAAATATTGATATCCTAATATATTGATATCCAAAGATACTGTACTGATATCCTAAGAGTATGATATCCTAAGATATAGATATCCTAAGTTATTGATATCCTAAGATACTGATATCCTAAGATATTGATATCCAAATATATTGATATCCTAAGATATTGATATCCTAAGATACTGTATGATATCCTAAGATATTGTATGATATCCTAAGATATTGTATGATATCCTAAGATATTAATATATATCCTAAGATATTGATATCCTAAGAAACTGATATCTTAAAATACTGATATACTAAGATATTGATATCCTAAGATATTGATATCCTAAGATATTGATATCCTAAGATAATGATATCCTAAGATATTGATATCCTAAGATATTGATATCCTAAGATATTGATATCCTAAGATATTGATATCCTAAGATATTGATATCCTAAGATATTGATATCCTAAGATATTGATATCCTAAGATATTGATATCCTAAGATACTGATATCCTAAGATATTGATATCTTAAGATATTGATATTCTAAGATATTGATATCCTAAGATACTGATATCCTAAGATATTGATATCCTAAGATATTGATATCCTAAGATACTGATATCCTAAGATATTGATATCCTAAGATAGTGATAT
>CACRXK020009987.1:0-18317 GCA_902702795.2 Paramuricea clavata
TGAGATATGAGTGTTTAAACTTTTGTTAGCAAATTTGAAACGGTCACAAATTAGCTAAAAACGGCCTATTAAACTGATTTTTAGCTAATTTGTGACTGTTTCAAAATTGTTAACAAAAGTTTAAACTCTTATTATCTCAGTTAATCTTGGACGAATATGCCTGTCAAATATACCAAAATTTAAGTTAGATATTGCTGGATGCAATTAAACTCGATTTATGGTTCTACTGCTTATTGTTTCTGAGTTACAAGTAATCAAACAGTTGTACTTTTTTTTGTGCCACCCGGTATTTTTACCAAAAATGCATTAAGCCCTGGGCAAACTAGGAAACATTGGTGCGGAAACATTTGTGATTCTCGATGTATCTTCAAATGTTTCCATGTTTTCCCACCCATGGAAACATTGTTGCGGAAACAAAATTTGCTTCCTGGGAAGCAAAATGTTTCCTACCAAATTCAGAAACATTTGATGTTTCCCTATGTTTCTCACTAATGTTTCCTAGTTTTTGCCCACTCTGGGAAACATGGCGAAACATTGGTTAGAAATAATGTTTCCGCAACAATGTTTCCTAGTTTATTGATTCAATTATGATATACAAGCCATATTAAAATGAAACAAATTTCAACTTCCACACAACATGTAAGATGACGTTTCCAACAAATTGTCCAAAGGCGAGTTTCGAGGAGTGGAAATTCAGTAAAGGGTGTATTTTTTTGCGAAAATAAGCAATAAAAATGGCTTTTTCAACCGGCAAAGTTTTCTGTTTTAAAGATTCAAATTTGGTTTATCTGGATAGTTCTAAGACTAAGTATTCTACATCCACGAACTGAAAAAACGTCACGGGTATCAGCTTTATTTTCGACATATTTAACAAGTTTGAACGTGCTGGAGAAAACTAGTTTGCTCTTCAACTCCAAAAAACGTCTCTCTACATTCACGAAACTTTGTTTTGGAGTAAAGTTGAAATATTGTTGTTTGTTTTAAGCCTTTATTCTTCCTCAAAAAGCGATGTTTTGTGTCGAAAAACAGCCATTCTTTTGATGGTGTAATTTCGGCATCGGGCCTTCATGGCAGCCTTCAATGTGGCTTCAAAGATGGCGGCCGAGTTAGCATTGCAGTATTTGGAATAGATTATTTCGCTGGCCTCAGAGTGACAAAATGTAACAAAGCAACAGTTTTACTAACACTAACCGTACTTCAAACACCAACTCTAACTGTAACCCCAATCTTTACCCTGAGGGTAAGAAAATGATCTTCTGGTAATTGCCCAAATTACCCAATGAAATTACCGCTTTCCCAGAGTCTTATTGATGATTGTTCAGTGAACTGTACAAAGACTGCAGCATCAACTATTTTTTTGACCTCAGAATGACATTTTGTCAAAACTTTTTTCTTCAGGATTGGTTTAGAAACAAATTTGGAGTAGGGTTATGTTAGGGTTAGGATTTTAAAGTAGTTTTTAAACACAACAGTCGTGTATTTGAAAATGTACTTTTCATAATAATTTTAGTGCTGCAAACACCACAAGACTCCAAAGACCAAAACAGTCCTTCTTAACTAAATGTAGTTGTATGTATGTATGTATGTATGTATGTGTGTATGCATGTATGTATGTAAGTATGAATGTATGTATGTATGTATGTATGTAACATAGATAGTTAAAAGACTGGATGGGAAACTTGTGATCCTGTGTGATATTTTCATAGCAGACTGGCATGCTGATGGCGTCCTGTACCTTGTTAAAAATTATGACATCACAGAATCCAAAATAATTCCAAGTTTAACAGAAATACAACTGAGAATTTTGGCCAAAACGTGCAAAACAATACTACCATGCCACTCTACAATGTAATGTCTAAATATTGTTGGTCATTTTCAGGGAATACATCAAGCATTAAGGCGGATTTCAAGTCCTAGAACGAAGATCCTTGCAGCTTGCTGCGAGTGATGCATGAGCACTTTCATCCAATCACAATGCTAAACCGTTAATTGTAAGTAGATGCAAGTACTCGTAGCGAGCTGCGAAGAGCTTTGTGCGAGGACTGGAAAACCGCCTTTAGATGGTGAAATACGCATCGCAAATTTCAATTATATCGATAGCATGATTTCATTTAAAGCTATTTTAAACAAAATGTACAGGATAATATTAAAAATATTTGGGGGGTATCTGTCAATTTGAAGTTGCAAGTGTCTATGCTTTTGGCCCTTCCTTGCTTGTTTAGGCACAGGTTAAACCAAGATCTTGACCATTTTTCTGGGAATTTGATCTCATTCTTTCCGATCAACAATCTCTACTCATGTGAACCATCTTTTATTCTCGGATTTTCTTTACTTACTTTTTTCTTGTGAACCATCGATAGTTTCTCCATTTATTTGAGTTTAGGTCTTTTTGCTGGCACTTCAAGGCTTCTGGTTCCTCATGCTACCAGCACATTTCCCTAATCGAATCACATGTTATCATTGTATAAAATACCCAAGCATTTGTGTTGCCTGTCATCACTCAATGGCAGGGAATGCTTTTGAAAACCAAAAGTTGTGCAACAATAATTTTGAATCCTTAAGGTGCCAGTAAAAAGTCCTAAACTCAACCCAATGGAGAACTTAAAAAAAATTTTAAAAACTTGTGCAGGATGGTTCACAAGATCAGAAGGCAGTAAGCAAAGGGGCCCTCAAGCAAGGATATTTGCTGAACTCGAGATTGTTGTTCGGATGGGAAAAATTCCCAGATAAATTGTTTAAGATCTTGGTTTAATCTGTACCCAAAACGAACAAGAAGGTCCCAAAAGCACAGTGATTTGCAAGTACGTATTTATTGACAGATACTTCCAACATTTTTCTATATTATCCAAAACATTTTGTTTAAAATTGCTTAAATGAAATCATCCTAACCAGTTCTTAAACTAAATGTATAGTTGAACATATAACAACTTATTGGAAAACTCTGTCATGGAATTTTGCAAAATTTTGAATTTCCGGGATTGTATTCAAACTTTTGGCAAGTTACTGTGTGTGTGTGTGTGTGTGTGTATCTATGTACTACCTAGACAATGTATATTACATAGATTATTTAGGTATTTTTAGTTCCTATTTTTAGTTCCTTTCCCAGACTCTTTTAATTAGTCTTCATCTCAACACACTCTTATTATTTATCTCATTAGAATCTGACATTTTCATACATGTATTACAATTTAATAAATTAAATAAAACACTAAGTACAAGATAATTGATCATTTAGCAGCAACCAATCAGATGCAGCCTTCCGATCAGTACAGGTGTTAGCTCCTATATAGCAATATTGCAATTAGTCAATTAGTCATCCAGTAGTTATATTAGCAATTAGCTATCCGGGATTTTTGTATTGGCTTTTTACTCTTGTATCATATACTTGGCACTTCGCATCCTTGTAGCATAATCCATACAGCATAACCAAAATATACTTGCCACACAAAAGAATACAATACATCATTGCAAATAACATTTAAAAAAAACACATTTCTCAAAACATTGCAACTCAATTGGACATACAAATAAGAAGTTTGCAATATGGTCGAGTTTGATTAGTTCAATGAATTAAATATTAATCTGTCTTATATTAAGTTATAACAGCAGCCAATTTTATTAATCCCTGCCTGGATGCACCTTTGGCCCCTGATGCATTAATACGTAATAGTATAGTTACAGTCTAACAAGTGCATTAGTAACATAACAATACACCCTTTCAATAATTACGTCATAAATATTTTTGGCGTGGGAGCCTTGATCTCATGAGCCAATTACCTTACGTCTTTATTAACGAGAGCGAGGCTTCCAGGCCAAAAAAGTGTTTATGACATAGTTATCGGAAGGGTGTTTTAAGGGTGTTTCAGTAGCGCAATGGTCAGAGCAAATGCTGATCCATGCGTTCGATTGTCGCTTCGGACTCATGACACTTTTGTGAAACTTGTCAGTCAGCACACACTACTGAAAGTTGTTAGTTTTCTGCTGGTACTCTGGTTTCCTCCGACAGGAAATGTTGACAAGGTGGGTTAAGATTTGTCGCTAACAGTCAGAGGCTTCCATTTTAGCTGTCCTCTGTTATCAGACAGAGTCAAGGTGGCTGCCAGAGGCACCCTTAGAAAGCCTTCAACTCTATGTTGGACCGTGTTTTTCGCAATTCAGCTTAGCTGTCAGCTGCAAGTAAGGATAATTAGCACACTCCACTTGCATTCAAACCTGTATTATAAACTACAGTCTTTAAAAAACCTGATTTGCTCAATATTTGCCATTTTGTTATAAATTTTAACGTGAAAAATACACTGATATAGAAGTCTTTGAGGGAACAAAGTTTATTTGGCAAAATTCATGGTTTTAATTAATTTCTTTACTGCACATGGCTTTGATACTTTGCTTGTCGACCTTCTTCAGAAGATAACAGCTTTTGCCACTGCCAACTTTCGCTGTACTTCCAGGGTCTCCAAGTATTGGATTTCTCTTCACCAAAACTGCCACTAGTGTTTTTGCAATCATCAAGAGAAACAAAAGCAAAAGTGGAAAAATATTTTGTTAGTGAGCCTACCCTGCAGATAAATATTTTGTTAGATACCCTGCAAGGTATGCCAGCATTTTCATATCATTTGGCAATTCCGCTATACAAAATCCACCATAGTGCCATTTACATTAATGGGAAATACCTGTTCTTGAATTTCTGCAATCTCTACCATTAACTTCTGTATAAATCTACTGACTGGAATGCAACTCTCACTGCAGATAGCACCAAACAACAAATAATTGTCATTGCTGCTTAAGACACCTTTCTCAAGATTTAAAAACTCACTAACCAAGCACATGCAGTGTCGTACTTACCGAATGGTGCACCATCTCCACCTAAAGTAACATAAAATTTATTAGCCTCATCAAACCAAACAAGGTCAGCTGGTCTGAATACTAGGTAAAATTCAGCTAGCATAACTAGTAATTCCTTGATACTTCTATAGCAGCCTTGTATCTTATCATCTTCTTGAAGGCCACTGCATAATGTGTCATAGGTGCTATAAATGGTGCCAATATTTATGCTCTTAACAAAGGGCATCAACTTATTGTAAGGCACAAGCAATGGTATAGGGCAGTTGTTTATAGCAATGCGCTTTCCATATTTCTTATTGTTATTCAATTTTTGAAAGGATACATCCCTGTACACTTGACAATAATTCCTTTTCCCCATAATGCCCCCACCATAATGAACGGCAGCACTCGTTAGCATGTTTTCTTCTGAACCTTCGAAGTCTTTAAGAGATTGCTTTGTAAAGCTGTGGCAAAACACATTTTTAAAATTTATCTAGAAAGAACCTCAACCAATGTTGCTTTACTACATTTGGCATCAACTGTATCAAGCAAACCAACCTCTGCTGATTTACACCCCTTCCCCCCCCCCACCATGTATTTCTGATGCAGCCTGGTATGTTTCCTCCCTATGAGACCTAGCTACCTTCTCACCTATCTGTATTGTGCTATCTTTAAAAGTTGTTGGCATTTTCTTTCTATTCCCTATGGATCTAGCTGACAAATACTTTCTTTTCTTCCTAGCTGGCTCTGCAAGATCACTTCCTATATTTTTGAGCTGTTCTACATCCTTGACAATTTTCTCTATCTATTGAATCGATGTAAACAGAAAGTGAAAAATATCTTAATTTTCATGCAAAATATGTTTTGTCAATGACAGCAGGTCTTATAAAAGAACTCCTAGTTCACTATTCAACTTTTGCTAGCTTAGTTTATAGCTAGATGATTTTATCATGCTGAAGTTTGGCTTCCTTTCGAGCTTTCACAAAGGTTCCAACCCTCCGATTTGATCGAGAGGCTCCCGATTTCTTGGCAAATCTCCCGATTTATATTTAAACCCTGCGATTTTATGAATGAAAAGAAAAAATGTTACTTTTTCTAAAAGAATTCTTGTAAAAGCTGTTCACGTATGGTAAAAACGGTTGTCGGATCGACAAAAAAGCGGTATTTTGCCAAGAGGAGGCATGTATAAAAGTTGGACCGGATTGTGGTCCAGGTCAGACCAAGTCGGATTAGGTCGGATCTTTAAAAAATTTAGAAATATCAGAAAATATCAGGATATTCAGGGAAATGTTACTTACACAAATGGAAGTTTGCATTCTTTCCCGCGTTATTTACACAGCATGAAACAGCGTGGCAAATTTGCAAAATGGATGGCGACAAAGGTAAAACATTTTATGTTATTAGATTTTTAGACCACTTTTTTGAAAATTATTGCATTGAACTGCCTTATCAATATTTTATTTCCTTTAATTCCGGACTAGCGATTCGGTCATCTATGGATCTGGTCCGACTTTTGTACCTGCATGATCCAACCCGGACCACAATTGGGTCCGACTTTTATACCTGCACGATCCAACCTGATCCAACGCGGGTTGGCGATCCGATCCAACTATTATACCTGCCTGCCAAGAGGGGTATGACAAAACTTTGTACGACAAAGTTTCTGAATATTTCGCATGAAAGGCAAAAATTTACAGTTGTTGTATTCACGAGTCTCGGAATCAAGAAATGGTGCTTCTGAAAGAAAGTTAACGTTTTCTTGCCTTTACCAGATCTCCCAATTTTTGTCAAGTTGGAACGTCTGCTTTCATCATTGCTCCAATTTCGAAGCGCTGTCTCTTAGCAGGCATTTCTGACAAGTCGATCAAATTTACCAACAAAAATACAACAAACTACAAAAACAAAAAAACATATAATTGTCATATGATTACCGAAGCATATTTTAAAACTATGTACACAGAAAACAATGTTATACAGCCGAAGAAAAAACAAGCCTCAAAATAGCACATACTCACCAAATTACGATTAAATATCACTTTTTCTAAATCCTCCAACACTAAAATACACATAACAACTCTTCTACTTGACCGATTTTATTGATTTTTTTCACCACACGACAGACCTTTCTCTCCGGAATCCGGCAGCTTTCGTTGCCATAGCAACCAAACCTCGATCAAAATCTAGGGGGGTGAACAAAACCTATTTTCGCAGCAGATTAATTTGTTACCAGGCCGCCATTATATTGAATTTTCTGCAACAAAACAGCTGACGTGTGAGCGTTTCGATTTTGAAAGTTCTTGTGCCTGGCGTGATATAAATAACACAGTGTAAGTAAATGAAATAACGTATAAATTACTGTTTCAGTACCTCTCTCCTCCTTTCAAATTTAGAAACTTCATGGGAACAGCATGTTTACGGCTAAGTTCGCATACAGCCGTGTCATCAAGAGCATCATACATTCCTTTAGATCTGATTTCAGATCCTGCTTGAAAGTCACTGCAATCCTTAAGACATTTACAGGTAAAGATTGATTAACAAGTACAATGCATTTAAGCTAATATACTGTAATTCACATATTTTTTATATTTAAGCTATTTTTGTACTTGTACACTGTAAATTGAAGAGAGTCAAACCGATAGAAAAAGACTCCATTTCCGTCATTTTGACTCTTGCATATATTTTTATACAATCAAAAATAAGTAAGATATCATGATGTCATACAAAAATAGGTGTGAGGGTGATTTATTTCCCCCAAAAAGATCAGAGTGGGTGAAGGTATCAATTCTTTGCTACCTGAAATATGATGACATTTTCTGCATGTATAGCTCATTAATGTCTGATCCCTGGTACCTGAATTCTTCAAAGCTGTCAATAAATTGATCATATATCTTCTTTGACTACTTATTATTAGCATGACAAAATTACTGGATGCTGATTGGTTGAGAGGAGTACAATTATTTCATTAATTGTAGTATTAATTAGGGATTAATAGTACTCGTGATGTTTGGAAATTTGCCAAATTGGACTCGCCCCGGCGGCTCGTCCAATTTTGGCAAAATTTGCAAACATCACTTGTACTATTAATCCCTAATTGTACTCGCCATCGCATGATTACCTATACAAATTAGAAATACAAGCAGTACAATTAATATTAATATGAATTCATATTAATAAATTCATAATTCAGATAAAAAAAATTCAAAAGCAAACAAATTAATTCAAAATTAAACAAATTAAAAGTACTTGAAATTGATTTTATATAACAATAAACCAAGTTCCCAACCTAAATATTTTCAACATCTCCAAGGACATATTTTTGTATTGTAGATCATCTTCCCTCACCTTTTGAACTGGATGTTTTAAAAAGTCCAGAGCTTTCAGCATGTCATGGATGGAAACTTGACATTCCATCATAAGCTGCAAAGTCATTTCCATTAAATGTAATGTAAATGCCACACTAGGCTAAACTGGATTTGCAGGTCAAACACCACATTGGAGCAAACTTCTGCTACTGTGTAACAATTGCAATACTCAAAGACGATTTCACGATAAAAACATACAAGTAAAGACCAAGTTAAAATTATTATATGATATTTGAAAGCAAAGGCCGATCGATATCATGTCTTTGTGAGGACTTAAAGCAATAAATCTAGCTAAACTCAGTAACTGCGTTGAACTACAATACAGACTGGTATCAACAATTATGTATAGTCTACAAATTATCTTACACTAAGGTACATGCTCGCAGAAAATTAAGATATGCAGGATTTCAGTAAGTGTAGTGACCAGGAACATTCTCTCCCTGCCCAGGGTACACAATTACTACAAATACTGTATAAAAACATCACATACCCTGCACCAGTAGTTAATATTTCTCAAATACTGCATGTATGATGTACAGCTAGTACTTGCAGAATGACTGCATGATCGTATATGTACTTGTCATATTTTAATGTTTGCTATACCATGAGTTGTCGCATCACTTAGCCTACAATGATCCCATTAATTTTGTTTTATCATGAAGAGGCATACTGTACCATTTAAATCAACAACTGTGATTGGTTGCAGGTACGTTCCATTGCAATTGTGCCTCGCATTACACAGAACTCTTTCAGGAACATTATAGTCTTCCAGCATCCTTCCTTGAAATTCAAACAAAACATAGAATATCTTGCATTATCTAAAACTAACATTTAATTTCATGCAGAAATAATACATGAAATACTGTATATCACTTCAAGTATGCAAACCAACCCATTGAGTCATTCCAGTAAACTGTCATCCATGCCTCCCATACACAGAGGAAATTGGAAGTTAAACATTCTAACTTCTTCAGATGTCGTAATACACTATATAACTCCCGGCACGCAATGTTCGCAATTTGTGCCTGCTCGTTGCCGAGATTGTTCGTTTGAATACTGACAAGCTAGTAAGTTAATACTGATTCGCACGATAAATTTACACCCAATTCGCAATGTGTAGATTTGGTTCTTTAATATTAATCACGATAACTTGACGTAAAACTACAGAATACAAACATACGAAATACATAAGGAAATATACGCTACGAAAGTATAACAATACAAAGCAATTACATACACAAAGAGACTGACCGAGTTTCCTCTCTTGGCGAGCACGCACATCTAAAATATAACTAAAGTTTCTCTCAGTAAAATTGAGTTCTTTCTATAACAGTATAAACGTTCTTCGAGTCAAAGTTTTTCAATCCTTCGAGCCCACAAACATGTCGCACACATGAGCCCGCAGTTACATGGCTCCCCTAAATTGTAGCTAAACACAATTTATAATAATAGAGTTAATAAATGTTCCATACAAGGCTCTTCGGCGGGGATTCTTTAATCATTGGTTGTATCTTCAGAGTTCGACTTCAGAAGTAATACCAGCTTATGAACTGGTCTGTCCAGAATAGTCGTTGCTCGAACACGTTTTCCTTCTCTTGAAAGTGAAGGATCACTCACGATGATCTTTACCTTTCGAACGAGTCCGTCTTCAGAGGTATAAGCTTCTTTGACTCGAGCGGTCCGCCAGCAGTTTCTTGGCACGTTTTCTTCTTTAATCAATACGATATCGTCTGCTTGCATGTTTCTTTGGGGATGTACCCATTTCTGTCTTCGTTGCAAGGAGAGCATGAATTCCTTGTGCCAGCGCAGCCAAAACTGATTAACAAGGTATTGGACTCGACGCCATCGCTTCACGAGGTAGATGTCCGCTCGTTGGAATTCACCAGGGAGTGGTAAAAGGACTCGGGACTTCATGGTGAGCAGGTGGTTAGGGGTAAGTGTAGGAACAAATCGTCTGCTTCTTGTTCTACAGCTTCTGCTTTTAGGTCAACTTCGAACTCGTACGGTAAAATCAATAATCATTTAATACGGTTCGACTAAACAAAACAAATACATACAAAACTAAGACACTACACTATGAACTAATCGCATAATATGAAATAAAACTTACAGATATTGCCTCTGTTAGAGTAAAGTAAATTCTGTCAATAAGTTCAGACGAGAAACAGTCCGTTAGCGTTGACTTAGATATAGATTCTAAATAATTTCGCAGTCCAAACGAAGTTCAAATGTACTGAACGCATGACTACACGCGTTACATAATCACAATAAATTACCATATATACTAAATTAAAATACAATAAATCCGGAAGCAGGACTGAATCCTACAGTAAGTGGTTCGGTTCCGTAAGGTGAAGTCAGGTTGTCAGTAGTAAGTGGTCGGCTATTTACTATTGACTCAGCTTCGCACATAAATGTTCTTAGCGATTCTTCATCTAGTTGCGTACCATGATCATCAAGTAGGGCATCGAGAACATTTTGCACCGTTCTTATTTGGCGTTCCCACACTCCGCCCATGTGACTTGCCGTGGGTACGTTCGTCTGGAACTCTATCCAGTCGCATTCCTTCACAACTAGAAATTCTCGTACTTTGTCTTGATTCATTTCTTTCACTGCTTTGAGTAGTTCGTTTCGAGCACCCATTAAGTTTGTGCCTTGATCGGATCTCAGAATTCGTACGGGACCACGTCTTGCTAAGAAGCAGTGCAGTACGTTGATGAACGAGTCCGTTTCCAGTGTCTTGGACACCTCGAGATGTATCGTGCGAGACGCCAGGCAGGTGAACACGACTCCGTATCTCTTCATCTCTCGTCGTCCCTCCTTTATGCGCCAGGGGCCAAAGTAGTCTACACCGCATACCGTGAACGGAGGTGATGGTTCTAAACGGTCTTTGGGTAAGTCCGCCATCTTCTGACCTTGGGGGGGGGCACGTAGTTTCCTGCACGGTAGGCAATCGTAAATATGACGGGAGACCGCGGAGCTTCCGCCGGTTATCCAGAAACCATTTGCGCGTAGCTCGTTGAGGGTCATTCCGCGGCCCTGATGACGAATTCTTTGGTGATAGTGCTTGATAACTAATGCCGTTACGTGTCCCTTTCGCGGAAGAATGACTGGATGCCTGACATGAAACGGGACGCTAGCTCGGGTGAGGCGACCACCGACTCTGAGAATTCCTTCCTTGTCCAAGAATGGATTCAGGCGAAATAGAGAACTCGTTTGTTTCATAACAGTCTTACGTTGTCGGATACGGTCTCTGTCGTTAAAACTGTTCTCCTTCATATTACGCAGTAGTTGAATTTCCTTCGAGAATGAGATCTCTTGCACTGCCCTTACGATAGCTAGTTCAGCCTGACGAAGCTCTTCAACGTTGGATCGACGATATTGCAGTACGTTCGTCTTTGAAGAATTCTTGTCGTCTTGATGAATGCTCTTCGTTCGTTGTTGCCATCTCATGATCGCCGCTATGGCTCTCTTGGCGCGATGCCATTTGGAGAAGTACTCTAGACGCTCAGGAATCGTTAGGAAATTGTCGATCGACGTTTGGGTAGCAAGAACCGTTCTCCTGACTTCAGGATCGTCTTGCGACAGCGGGTGTTCGACGGCATCCACAAGGTTGAGTTGAGGGTTCTGGAGGAATGACGGACCAGAAAGCCAACGTTTGCTATCAAGAAGTTCTCGAGCGGTTAGACCTCTAGAGGCTTCGTCTGCTGGGTTTTCTTTACTTTTCACGTATCGCCACTGTTCAGGAGATGTCTCGTCACGAATCTGTTGGACTCTGTTGGCGACGAAAACGTGGAATCGTCAAGCTTCGTTATTAAGGTAGCCGAGCACCACCTTACTATCGGTCCAGTATACGTCGACGATGTTGTTATAATCTAGCTCTTTATGTAGCATGGTGCTGATTTTAACTGATACCAAAGCTGCCGTCAGCTCGAGGCGGGGTATTGTGATGGTTTTCAGGGGAGAGACACGGGATTTCGCCATAACGAGTTCGCAGTGGATGTATGAACACTGTCCGTATCCAGATGCACTTGCATCGGAAAAATGATGAAGCTCTGTGGATTTTACCGGGCCAAAATCATTTGGTCTGAAACATCTTCGCACTTTGAAGTCGTTGAGTAAACAGAGTTCGTTTCTCCACTTCTCCCACCTGATCCTAATATGATCTGGAACAGGGTCATCCCAATCGGTTCCTTCACGACACAGCTCTTGAAGCAGTTGTTTACCCACCAACAGGACAGGAGCCACTAATCCCAGGGGGTCGTATATCGAGCTAATTGTAGATAGGATGCCTCTTCGGGTTAGAGGAGTATCTTGAAGGGTGATACGCATCTGAAAGGTGTCTGACTCAACGCACCAGTAGACACCAAGCGCTCTTTCCATGGGTAGACGGTCGTTATGAAGGTCCAGGTTCTTCAGTGTAGAGGCACGGTCTTCCTGAGAGATTGCTGAAATAACTTCCTTCGAATTAGAAATGAACTTGTGAAGCCGTAGTCCTCCCTTCGCACACATTTCCTTAGTTTGTTGGATCAGAGTAGTGGCATGTTCAATAGTGTCGACCGATTTCAGTCCGTCGTCGACGTAGAAGTCGTTCCTTACAAAGTTGGCTGCTTCGCTTCCGAACTCTACTTCGTAGTCATCTGCGATCCTTTTTAAACCGAAGTTTGCACATCCTGGCGATGAGCCCGCACCGAAGAGGTGAACGGTCATCCTATACTCAATTGGCCGCTTCGAGGTGTCTCCATCTTCCCACCACAAGAATCGTAGGAAGTTTCGATGAGCTTCCACCACCTTGAACTGGTGGAACATCGCCTCCACGTCGCACATAAAGGCTGTAGAATCTTTCCTGAATCTGCAGAGCACACCCACGAGCTGGTTTGTGAGGTCCGGACCTTGTAGAAGGTAATCATTGAGTGATTCTCCCTTA
Organism: Paramuricea clavata; assembly: GCA_902702795.2. Classification (NCBI taxonomy): domain Eukaryota; kingdom Metazoa; phylum Cnidaria; class Anthozoa; order Malacalcyonacea; family Plexauridae; genus Paramuricea; species Paramuricea clavata. The sequence continues at coordinate 13,111 of CACRXK020009987.1, forward strand.
TAATTTACGCTGCAGTCAAATACTACTCGTATTTTCTCAGGTTTTCGTGGGTGGTATACCCCGTGGTGTGGGATATACCCCATACGTTGCCGTCTTCGTTGGCAAGTTCATTTTCGGGAACCCTTTCTGCGTAGTTCCTTTCGATAAGTTCGTTCATGAAGGTGATATAATCGTCGCGGTATCTCTTGTTGGTTTCCATGCGAGTCCGAAGCTTGGTTAAGCGATGCAAAGCAATTGATTTGTTATTAGGCAAAACTGGGCTGTCCTTTCGAAACGGTAGGGGCATTTCATAGTGTCCGTCCTCACGTTGGCGAACGCCTTGCTCCATTTTTAACAGAAATTTCTTGTCGTCTTGTGACATCGGTTGATCTGAACTTCTTTCCGAAAAGTCCGATTCTAACATTTCTCGAAACCGAACAGGATTGATAACCTCCTTGACGCTTGACTTGAATGCAAAGTGGCAGGTCCTCTGTGTAGACGCGTTGAGGAATTGGATGCTTTCTGTCGATATATGATTTGCAACGCCGCTTGAAACATTGTCCTCATCCGCTACTGCTCCGCCAACATTGCCAATAATTCCCCATCCAAGATCGGTCCTTTGAGCGTACGGTTCATTCGGTTTTCCAGGAATGACTTCACGTGGCATTATCGCTTGCGAACAGTTAGAGCCAATGAGAAGTCCTACGTTGATGTCTGTCTGCAGAGGGACTAAATGATGGGCAATGCTGTCGAGATGTGGCCATGGCTGAGCCATCTCGGGACATGGTATCTGTTGCCGCTTCGCTGGTATTGACTCACACGAGAAAGTTGTTGGAAGCTGTATAGTTGTGTTACGGTTTATGTCGCTCACTACGAGGCCCTTGATTCTCTGGCTAGGAACTAGTTCGTTCTCAGCGTGCATAGTGGATAGAGAAAGTTGTGTCTTAGGTCCATTGACTTGAAGACAGTTCATCGTTTCTTGCGAGATGAATGTTGTATCCGATTGGTCATCCAATAAGGCGTACACAAGTTTCTCTTCTTGAACATTGTCCGTGTGACTGATCCATACGGGTACGATCATAGAACTCATTCGGTGTTGATACCCATTGTTCATCAAGCACGTCTTGGTACAGCGAACCGTTGATTCATCAGGATCTCCTGGCGGGTTTGAATCTTTCTTATCGTTCGTCTCCTTTCTAACGTCTCCATGAAGAGATGTTGGATGTAATTTTCCGCATGTGTCGCAGGTTTTTCTTTTCTTGCAATATTTGGAAACGTGGCCTTGCTTTAGGCAACCGAAGCAAAGTCCTTTAGACTTGGTGAATTCTTTTCTTTCCTTTACGTCCTTCTTGCAGAATTCTTGACATGAATTAAGTTCGTGAGCTCCCTTACAGAGAATGCAGGAATTAACAGCTGGGCCTTCGTCTTTCGTTGTTTCGTGGTCGTTAGGGTCGTCTTCCTTCGACTTTGTCAACAAGGTGTTTCTAGGTCTTCCTCCATACTGCGTAGGAAACTTGCCTCTTGACGCACCATAAACTTGATTCCTTGGTCGCTTGGAATCGTCGTCCTTACCGATCTTTCGAAGGTTAACTGGATCGCAGGCTATGTCAGCTTCCTTCACAACGAATTTTACGAACTCTGAGAATGGAGGAAAACTTTCTTTCTCTTCCTTCCAGTTATACACCAATCTTCCCCATCTGACTGCAGCCCACCTTGGTAGCTTGGACATCATCTTATGATTCTCCTGATCATCGTCGAGAACTTTCAAACTGCTTATCCTCTCCATAGCTTTCTCACATTGGACGAGCAGATCTGCGTATTTCCTAAGACCATGACCGTCGTTTGGTGCAACTTGTGGCCATTCGTCAAGCCTTTTACGAAATGCAGATGCTACTGCAAATGAGTTTCCAAATCGTTTTGACAACTGTTTCTTCGCCCTTTCATAAGCGTCATCGCCATCGAGTAACATAAATCCTTCGACAATCGCCTTTGCTTCACCAGAAACATATTTTCCCAAATAATGCAGTTTTTCCGCAGAGTTAATCGCACGACTTTCTATTAGCGTTTCGAAGGCTTTCGCCCATACTGGGTACTGCAGGGGATCGCCAGAAAAGACGCCAGGCTCTGGCGAAGGTAGTCTACTTTGATTCTGGATTTCTAAGAGTTTCGATATCGTAGTCAGCTGGGTTTGGACTAGGTTGGGGTTTCCGAGGTTGTCGTCAATGGCAGTTGAAGATTGGTTCACATGGTTGAGGGGCGTTGAATTCTGTACGGTAGTATGTTGATGGACTTGCCCATTACTGGCATAGGTAGGTGCAAGGGGATTGAGTTGGAATGTTGCCATTGGCTCTTGATCATTAACGACTATAGGAACAGCTTGATTTCCTACTTCACGGGTCTGGGCTTCGTTACTGGACAAGTTCGGCTGAGAATCGAGAAATTTCTTAATATGTTCATCTACGCTAATCTGATCATTGTCCCCGAAGTCAGGCATTCCAACTTCTTCTTCAAACCTTTTACATGCGTTGATCCGGGCCTTCTTCTCAGCTAGCTCCTTTGAGATCTCATATTTCTCGGTGGCCATTTCTATCTGTTCTCTCACCCTTTTCTCTTCTCGCTCAATTTCAATCTTTTTCTCTTCAATTTGCTCCAGAGCTCTTCTATTCGCTATGTCCAAATCCTCCTTTACCTTAACCATGCTCATTTTAGCCTTAAGGCATGCTAATTCTTCTTCCAAATCAAGTCTGCGTTGTCGTGTAGACGAAGCGGTGCTCATAGTAGAATGACGAGATGATTTGCTTTTCCCAGATTTTCGGCTATATTTTGATGACGCCATGGAACATCTATCATCGTCAATTTTCTTTAGGTCGCATATAACCGCACCCACTTCTTTAAGTATCTGATTGGTTTCTTGACTCATTGTCTCGAATCTTCCGAATACAGTTATTCTTTCCATTTCTGACTCCAGAGTCTTATCTAGTCTTTCTTGCGCTTCAGTTAGTTCACGCATTAGCCTTATCAATGCTTGGGAGCCCTTCTCCAGTAATTCTATATTTCTATCATTTACTAGTTGGTAGTTCAGATTGTTAATTTGCCTTCTCCAGTTCCTTGAAGCTGCATGAAAATCATTTTGCAATTGCGGTAAAGACTTATCTTCAGTTAATTCTACATTTTCTCCACTGGTTTCGTCCATTTTGTCGTTTCCCTCAATATTTCGCGACGGATTTTCGTATTTCTCAAAGTTACGCAACATTCACGAACGCGAGCCGATGAATAACCGTCGATTTCCGATACCGTTCAAAATGGCGCCAAAACAACAAGCGTGGTCAACACAAATTCGCAAAAATTGTAATTATGTCGATGAATTTCGCTCAATAAATATCAAATTTACAAGTAGATGCAAAAGGTAAAGTACATAAACGATTGCTGACCTTCCAACGTAGAATATCTTTAGTTTCTGACTTGCTGTTCGTACATATACGTAGAGTTTCGTTTTACTATAACTCCCGGCACGCAATGTTCGCAATTTGTGCCTGCTCGTTGCCGACATTGTTCGTTTGAATACTGACAAGCTAGTAAGTTAATACTGATTCGCACGATAAATTTACATCCAATTCGCAATGTGTAGATTTGGTTCTTTAATATTAATCACGATAACTTGACGTAAAACTACAGATAACAAACATACGAAATACATAAGGAAATATAAGCTACGAAGTATAACAATACAAAGCAATTACATATATAAAGAGACTGACCGAATTTCCTCTCTTGGCGAGCACGCACAACTAAAATATATCTAAAGTTTCTCTCAGTAAAATCGAGTTCTTTCTATAACAGTATAAACGTTCTTCGAGTAAAAGTTTTTCAATCCTTCGAGCCCACGAACATGTCGCACACATGAGCCCGCAGTTACATGGCTCCCCTAAATTGTAGCTAAACACAATTTATAATAATAGAGTTAATAAATGTTCCATACAAGGCTCTTCGGCGGGGATTCTTTAATCATTGGTTGTATCTTCAGAGTTCGACTTCAGAAGTAATACCAGCTTATGAACTGGTCTGTCCAGAATAGTCGTTGCTCGAACACGTTTTCCTTCTCTTGAAAGTGAAGGATCACTCACGATGATCTTTACCTTTCGATATTGCGGTACGTTCGTCTTTGAAGAATTCTTGTCGTCTTGATGAATGCTCTTCGTTCGTTGTTGCCATCTCATGATCGCCGCTATGGCTCTCTTGGCGCGATGCCATTCGGAGAAGTACTCTAGACGCTCAGGAATCGTTAGGAAATTGTCGATCGACGTTTGGGTAGCAAGAACCGTTCTCTTGACTTCAGGATCGTCTTGCGACAGCGGGTGTTCGACGGCATCCACAAGGTCGAGTTGAGGGTTCTGGAGGAATGACGGACCAGAAAGCCAACGTTCGCTATCAAGAAGTTCTCGAGCGGTTAGACCTCTAGAGGCTTCGTCTGCTGGGTTTTCTTTACTTTTCACGTATCGCCACTGTTCAGGAGATGTCTCGTCACGAATCTGTTGGACTCTGTTGGCGACGAAAACGTGGAATCGTCGAGTTTCGTTATTAAGGTAGCCGAGCACCACCTTACTATCGGTCCAGTATACGTCGACGATGTTGTTATAATCTAGCTCTTTATGTAGCATGGTGCTGACTTTAACTGATACCAAAGCTGCCGTCAGCTCGAGGCGGGGTATTGTGATGGTTTTCAGGGGAGAGACACGGGATTTCGCCATAACGAGTTCGCAGTGGACTTCTTCGTGTACATTAACTAAACGTATGTATGAACACTCTGTGGATTTTACCGGGCCAAAATCGTTTGGTTTGAAACATCTTCGCACTTTGAAGTCGTTGAGTAAACAGAGTTCGTTTCTCCACTTCTCCCACCTGATCCTAATATGATCTGGAACAGGGTCATCCCAATCGGTTCCTTCACGACACAGCTCTTGAAGCAGTTGTTTACCCACCAACAGGACAGGAGCCACTAATCCCAGGGGGTCGTATATCGAGCTAATTGTAGATAGGATGCCTCTTCGGGTTAGAGGAGTATCTTGAAGGGTGATACGCATCTGAAAGGTGTCTGACTCAACGCACCAGTAGACACCAAGCGCTCTTTCCATGGGTAGACGGTCGTTATGAAGGTCCAGGTTCTTCAGTGTAGAGGCACGGTCTTCCTGAGAGATTGCTGAAATAACTTCCTTCGAATTAGAAATGAA
>CACRXK020009988.1:0-18317 GCA_902702795.2 Paramuricea clavata
TGTCTGCAGAATGGCAAGCCCACTGGGTTTCATTAACATGGTTACCACTAACGTACAGCAGCAACAGAAAGGTAGAATATAAGAAAAGAGAGCCAAACATGACGTTAGTCTATGACAAAATGACCCGAACCTATGCCTCTAGAAGATATATAAATAAAACTTCTCCTACACTCCAAGAGATTAACGACAAGTACCCCTTCCTATTTGATCCACAACAGGTTTGTAAATAGAATACAGTATCAATGCATTATTGTCCCATTTCATGTGTTCTGTGTGCACTTCTCATTGGTCGCCTAGCCACAACTATGTAAATACATAGACCATTTCCGAATTGGACCAACAGCAGACTAGCATAAACCTTTGAATACAGGCCCCCGAATATAAAGCCCCCGTGATAACATGCTGGTCATATTCAGCAAAGTTTCTCCCAGTACCGCAGGCTCGCATTTTCAGTGGACCTGCAGTGAAAAATTGAAACTTTTGCATTTTTCAAAGAACTGGCCACTTTCTGTAAGATGTCTGCTGATAATACGAGCCCGCACAAGTGGTAAAAGTTTTGCTACATTTGACCAATGTGTAAGTCCACCACATTCACTAAGGCTCAACCACTTTGACCAAGGCGGGGGGAGGGTGTCGGTGTCAAAGAACATATTTCGGAAATGGTTCTTTTAGAGCAATTTTCTTGATTATCGCGTACGGGAACGCACGAGCGTTGAAATGTATTGTGTTGTAGTTTTGTTTGAATCGCATTCTGAAGACGTTTTTGGCTTTATTTTGCAAACTGATAGTGCTAGTAATGATGGGAATGTCTTCGTATGAAGACAAGTATCTCAACCTGGCATTGGGAGTCGTGTCTGGAGTTTCAAGGCAAGTATTTGTATCATTTCTAGACAATTTCTATTTCAATGTTTTGCCGTTGCCATGGCGTTGTAAATTGATTTGTATTTAGTATAGCTGCACTAGTACAACCAAGTATGTCCTCATATCGCTTTTTTGTGTTGAAATAATCGTTTCATACTGAAATTGACAAATATAAATGGTATTTATTTATATTGTTGACGAAAATTTATGGTGTTTTAGGCATAAAAATCTCTGATTCCTAGGCGAAGTAAAATGAGCCTTGAGCACATGTTTGGTTGTTTGTTACATACATAATAGCCAAGTATTCATACTTATATCTTACTAGTTGGCTCTTATTATAATTTTAAGTGGCACCATGTCTATAAAAGTTTTTATTTGCACTGATGAATATATTGATCCTGTTCCTATCTGCTGTTCCTGTTTCATAGCCTCAGGGAAGTAGAGTTCTGATGAGTCATGAGAACCCCACTCACCAACCCAGAGGAAAGGTAGGGGGATGAGTAGAGGTAGAGGGAAGCCCAGCCATTAGGACCTAAGGTTTTGAAAGCTCCCTGTCTAGCATCCCCACTAGGCCCCATAGTACATGACGGATATGATTATTGATCCTGACGCTAGGAATGTGCTCCTCACTGACATGTCCGGGATCCATTTCGATCAACTGTGAGCTTGAGTTCATTCAACTCTTTTTTACTAAGGGAATGCTTCAGGAGGTAGTTTCCTGGCCATACCAATACATATGCCCACATACAAATAACTCAAAAGTTATCCCCATATACTAATAAAGAAGGGTCTTAGTATAATATGCAGGTTTGCTAAAGGTCGACAGTGAGATTGAAAATTATTGGAGTGTAAAAACCTTATATCATGGTCTGTGGGCAATATACATAATTTCTCGGGTTAGGTACAAAGCGCTTATGGCAGATCCTGTACTAAAGACTACAGCAATAAACTGCATCAACAACTGTACCAGCCATCACAGAATATTGTTGTTGCAGACAAACACACTGTCAAATCAAGAAATAGGTTGGGGGTTAAGCCCAGGTCACACTACACAACGATAACGATACGATAACTTGTATACGCGCTGATTGGTCAAAAATTTATCGTTATCGTCCGACTGAAAAAAAAATCGCTCAGGTGAGTGATTTTAAAATCGTTATTGTTATCGTCTAACGATAATTTTATCATTTTCGTTGTTGTGTGGACACTAACACAATTTTTTGCCAATTATCGCGTGTTTACAATTTATCGTATCGTTATCGTTATGTAGTGTGACCGGGCCTTAAGGCAGTTCATGATAGCTAGATGACCTACTATGTGGGGAATAAATCGGTGGGTTGCTGCAGACAATCCTAATGGTTATATTGCGATTTTGAAATTTATACAGGAAGAAGTCCAGATATTCATCGCAACAGATTTGGGTATGACGTGGTGATCTGATATCAGTTTGGTTACAGTCTTAGGTCTTTTGTAGTACAATATAAAGGAAATATTTTCACCACATAATCCAATTATGTGCTTTGGCAAACATTACTGCTTTAGCAAACATTACTGCCTTGGAAAACATTACTTTTTTATAACTACTAATTATGATGATGCCAGTCCATTACAACACTTGGTCATGCTATTTGCAAATATTTTCATGTTCTAGATTGTGAAAACAATCAATTTCTAAACAAATGAGTAGTGATTATTTCAAATTTGAATAGCATGACCAAATTTTGAGGCTGATTATAACACTAATAACAAAGTCAATGGTGTAATGATTATCTAAGAATGTATGTAGTAATTGTAGAAATAAAGACATTTTGCTAATCATGATTTGAGTGTTCTTTTGTGGGTATCACAGACTTATTTTGGTGCCATACTATCTTTGGAGAGTAAGAAATATTGGAAATTTGTATTGATAACATGTTGCAGCAATAAAAAGGACCTTTGATAAAGGTATTTGTTTCATGTGAGCACAAAATGTAAATTTTACTCCACTACCTAGTTTATATAAAAATTCAATAAAAATATTTCTATTTATGCTACATGCATGAAACTTCAGGTACTTGTAGGTCATAACCGTGTCTTTCAGTCATATTCATAAAATGTTGTGACATATTTGAAATTTGAACCTCTAAATACATTTATGCATAATTGCAACATTTTTTTATATCATAATTTATGCAAATGTATGTGAGTAAATCGTTAACCAAGCTGTGGATGAAATTGAAATTGGTATCGTTGGAAAGCAGAAGTCCTCCTCTTTCGAACGATGCAATTTCTGTTTCTGTGCGATGTATAGTTTGAGAGATATAAGCGTTTGAAACAACACCACTCGAAATTGCTACTTTTCCACCGGATGGGAATGAGTTAAATGGCTGATTGATTTTTCAAGCGGTTTTCCAGATATTACTATTTAAAAACGTGATAAATAGGCAAAAATACCGCCAAAGTCCTGGACACTAGCCCTAAAACATATATTCAACCGCTCATAACTCCAGAGGAGTTGGAAAATCAATGTCTTAATCTTAAATGTCTTATATGCAGTTTTTTGTACTTATAATTTAATTGTATAAGAGATTAATAAGAGAATATAAGAAATCCTAAATTTTAAGCTGTCAGCATCAATGTTGGTGATGCCTCCATATCTAAGATTCATTATCATGTTAAAGTCTACACTTCCTGTGAATTGGGTGCTTTCTTCACAAAGTGCATGATTTTCTCAAATATCTGTGCATATCTGCTGGACAATGAGTGCTGTAATTCCTTTTTGTTCATGCAACAGGAGTTCCTTTGCTTGTTTGACACCAACAAGGGCCCACAGAAAGTGATGATGCTAATGTCCAAACTTCTAAACGCTTAAGGCAAATAAATAGTACATACGAGAGACAAAGGAGTTATTTTCAATGTTAATTTTCCAGTAGTATTATCAAGGAATAGTTTTAGGTCTGTTATAGTTACCATATACATGTACGCTTGGATGTTTAAAGCTAAGGAGGCTGAGTGTTTGTATATGTCATATCATAAAGAATAAAGTATTTTCATTGTTTCATTATTTCATTATGGTTTATATATAAATGTTTGTCTTTCCAGCAAATGCCAATTCAATTGACTTTGCTCCCCATTGCCCTAGCTTTGTGATACTTACTGTATCATAGTATAGTTTGGGTTTATTTGGCATTAAAACCTTCAAATCATTGTACAATATACTCATATCTCAAATAGTGTAAATTAACACTAAATCAGTGTTGATTTTTCGGTGTAAATTAACACTGAGACAGTGTACATTTGTTCGGTGTAAATTTACACAAAATACATGTTAGTTTGGTCGTGTAAATTCACACTAAATCAGTGTTAAAATATACAGTGTAACTTTACACTAAATCGGTGTTAATTTGTCTGGTATAAATTTACACAAGATCGGTGCTCACACAGCTGCAACGAATTTACACCATTTTGGTGTTGTGGAAACACCCAGAAATTTGGAGTGTATTCTGAACTTGTTTCGATGCTATTGCTGTAGTTGCAACAAATGGAATGGGTTTCAACAATGAACAATTCTGCAAGTCCATAACATTCACGAAAGACTTTGCTCTTCCTTGAATTAACACCCCTGGTGGAAAAGAAGGTTGTGTGTTAGTCTAAATTAGTATTAGTGTTGTTAGCAACCTGTGGCATAATATTTACAACAAATGGTTTGTTGAAATTAAAGAATTATCAACATGACCATGATTCATTTGTTCTCAGTTCTTTTGAGGTGTTCTTTATAAAAAGCATATTTTATACATACAGGTCATACAGGAAAAGAATGAGGAAAGAGGCTGTGGAAATGGAACATTTCCATCTAGCACAAAATAATTTTTTGTAATTATATTAACCGCACATATATTTGTATCAACATCTATTTATATAATTTGATACATACCATTTGGAAACACAATGACTTTCATCAACAAGAACGCCAACGACCCGTTCTTTGTACATGGTAGACTTGAGCAGCTGTCTAATTTCTGTTGACAAAAACTCTTCCGGGCTCGCAAACACAAATGTAAATTGTCTGTTCATCAATTTTTCCCTTGTTGTTGCATCTTTTATATCGGAAAGACTGATTCCAGATACATCCAATTCACTAAGATTGGAGAGTTGGTCATTCATTAAAGAAATTAAAGGAGACACAACAAGAACAATGTTCTTCATTTGCTTTCCAGTTGCACTAACACCAGATTGTTGTGGTTGCACATATTCCAAAGCGAAAGGAAACAACTGAAAAACAAGACTTTTGCCAGAACCAGTTGGCTGAGTCAAAAAAATATCTTGTGAACCACGAAGAAGAATGGAAAGGCACCTCCCCACTGGTATTCCTACGGCGTTATTTTATCAGACAAACCAAGAACATCTAGTGCATATGATACAGCAGATTTATAAAGTTTGTCCATGTCGAATTTCAAATATTTACTATGCTAAAATGGTGACAGAACAAGAGGTCATTGCTGAGGAAAACTTAGAAGCTGAGACTGATGTGAAAATGCAAGAAAGGTGCTTTGATCAGCAATGTGAGAAATGCGAACGCATTTTGTATTATCTTCATCATGGAAAACACATGGATGGTTTAACCAAGAATCAACAATGTGATGTTCGAGGTCAAGCGAATACCTATACCCTAGATGAAAGTGAGTTTATTTTTCTCATTATTGCAAACAATTTAACTTCATACTATGCTCATTTGATGTAAAGGGCGACGAAACAAGTTTGTCGTGCATAGCCACAGGGCACAAACATAGTTTGTGATTCCCCTGAGGCTGAGGAATTCTATTCTCAAAAGTTTAGAACAGTAAAACCCTGACTATTAAATCTCATTGAGTAATTCCGCATTCCATGATCCCTTACTCCAGGAGCATTAAATTCCAGGGGTTTCTGAATAAAAACTGTCCCTGAGGAATCCAGGTCAATACTCAATGGTACTCATAACCCGAAATTCAGGCCCTAATTTAGAATAGGGCCTGACACAAAACCTGTCTAGACTGTGGGATACCCACATGTTATTTTTAGACACAGCATGCAATATGATTGACAATGTTGTAGATTTCATTGCACAAAAAATATTCTCATGAACATGTCTGTACTCCCCAGAGTGCGCTTTTTGATTAAACTTAAAAATTCAAGGTACTTTTATATAATCAAGAGTTCAGTTTCTCTATTTAACCGAACAGCAAACAAAGATTTAATTAGTTCTGCGCACGGCTTGACTGCCAAGCTTTCTCAAGGTCTCAACTTGCTGGATGCAGATATACTCTAACAGGCTAACAACAGCAACAATGAAATTCTCAATTGTACCATGAAGAAGGCGATGTAGTTCAGAAAACAACGCCGGTAGGACCTGATATTAAAAATAAGACTTTTGCCAAAGCCGGTTAGCAAAACAGCAAAGTCCTTTACATCTTGGCTGTCAACAACAAGTTTTCAAATACACGACTAGTTTTGCTGTTCTTTCAGCATGGCATGTCCAAAATTCATCAAAGATTTTGATAAAGCCCTTTCAAAATACGGTTTGTTTAATTTATTTTCTGCCATAAAGCATATTAAGAAAAGATATTCGAAGAAATTTGATAATGGAATTTGATACATGCGTTTGACCTTTATAATTGTCACCTTGACTGAGTTATTTTTAAAACTATTGTTTATGTCATGCAACCAGTCAAAATCTTTCATGATGCTGATCAACCAATCAGATTTCCCGTCCACCAGATGGACAGGAATCCCATGGTTTAGATAGGTTTTGTGTCAGGCCCTATTCTAAATTAGGGCCTGAATTTCAGGTTATGGTACTCAGTACTGAAGAGATCCAGCTATCCTTGACAGGGGTATAAGAATACACAAGCCACAACTTCCTCTTAGTGAACTCTATATACTAAATATCTGTTATTTATATCTGGAATCACAAGGCTATATAGCTTCTTTGGGTACTTATAATATAGAAAAATGGAAAAAATTTCTCAAACTCAAATTTTGTAAACCAGAGGGGGGGAGGGGGTCTTTTCCAGCAAACTAAAAATGGCTTGCACACAAAATTTAAAAGCTTTAATCATATTTTGAGTTGATAGATGGAACATTTGTTGGGTTTTGAATTACTGTACAAAATTTCAGACAATTTGCTTTAGTTTAAGCCCCTTTAACTATTCATTTTTCTCTAAATAATTAGCCTTTCGCATGCTTAATGAATGCCTTTACCTAATTTGCATATTGCTGACATATGCAAATTAGGCAAAGGCATTGATTAGCATGCAAATGACTGATTTTTTAAGAAAAACTGTAAGTTTGCGTGAATGGTTAAAGGGCGTAAACTGAAGCAAATTGTCTGAAATGTTGTACAGTAATTAAACACCCAACAAACTTTCCATCTGTTAACTTAAAATATGATTAAAGCTTTTAAATTTTGTGCGCAAACCATTTTTTAGTTTGTTGGAAAAGACACACACCCCTGGTTCACAAAATTTGAGTTCGAGAAATTTTTTCCATTTTTCTACATTATAAGTACCCAAAGAAGCTATATACATAAACTGGATACTAATAGCTGTTTTGCAAATTTAAGAGCAAATTTCAAATCTGTGCACCCTGTATTATAAAATTTTGAAAAAAAAAAAATCCCAGGCTTTTGGACAATTACACACCCATTGTCAGGAGATACCTGAAAAAGATATATCGTTCTGCCTTAACAACTCTCTCCTTCCTTGACAAATGACTAGTAGATCGTCTGGCATTAGGCATTAAAATGTTGAAGTAGGGCAGATAGTGTGTTTAAATGCAATGCGAGTTTAAATGGTTATTAAAAACCAGAAATAAATTGCCCATCACATTATAATTTTTGTAATGATTTTAGATGCGGTGCCCCTTCACACCTACTATCTGATCAAGGCAGAGAATTTGTGAACAAGATCAATCATGCAGTTTGCAAGGAATTTGACATCAAACGATCTGTGACTAGTGCTTAATTATCACCCGCAGACAAATGGCCTAGATGAACAAACAAACCAGACATTGAAGCAGCATTTGTCCAAAAAAATCAATTAACATCAAAACAATTGGTGTGACTTCTTAGAAGAGGTTGAGTATTCCATATACACACAAAAACAAGCCACAACCAAATACACAACATTCTATCTGATGTTTGGTCGACATCCAAATTCACCTCAAATTAAATTAACTGTTTATATTGTTAAGATGACTGTTCCTTTTGTTGCCCCTGACCAACCTGAAGAAAGTTTGGATGAGCAAGTATCAGAAAGAAAGGCTTTATATGAAGTGATACAAGAGCAGGTATGTTGTGTTAGAAATGAATGTTTTTGTTAGATATTAAAGTGCCTATATCACTTGTGGGACCTTTATGGATTTGAACAGAGCATAAAAATTTAGTTAATAAGTTCAAAAGATTTTTTTGATTTAGTGCAATAATTTCAAAGATACAGGCCTCTACACTTCCTACGGTTCCTGAGTTCCATGCTCCTATGCACAATGGACCGTTTGGAAAAAGGGTTATGGAACAGATGGGCAATTTGTCGACGCTGAGCAAAAAAGCGGCTCATTTCTTCTTGAGTTGCCATTTTTGCGTCGAAGAGCAAAAATATAGACTTTCGGAGAATGCTGTTTACTATCAAAATAGCTGTTTACTATCAAATATGTTTGTGAAACAGTTGATAATCTCACTGAGGAAGGCCAACGGTTTTTGAAAAGCTAATAATAAACTAGAATAAACTATATTTTCACTGGGGAAACATGAACTATATGGATATTTACATCAACACTAAATTTTGCTCGTGCCTATACAGAGCTAGTTGGATTAAAACAGATGTTAAGAAGTAAGTGAAAATGTGAATTTTGTGAATTATACTTTCATTAAAATGTTTCAGAAGGGCTGCTAATGTCAAACTACACATGTGACAGAGCTGTCAGTATACCCATATTTCAATATTTATGTTGAAATGACCCATCTTCTTTGAGGTATAGCTTAAAAATTAGGGTATGCTCATCACTGGAAACTAGCTTTAAATCAAAGTTTTATCTATAGTCTTTTTATTGCTGTTGGCGGTGGCGTTGCTGTTGTTGTTGTAGGAAGTTGATCTCGCTTCCCTACAGATAGCTATTGAATATTCACAAATATATTGGGCTTATTAACTTGCCAATTATCAGATTCTGCATTGGCCAGTATTGGCCTACCAGTCTAACAATTCCTGGTATGTGGAGCCAAGGAGGTTTATGAAGTTTGGGATTTTTGGCCCCATATTTAACATCTTTGACATTCTTTCATATAGGTACCTACCTATATAAGTCAAAAGGTGGATTTGACTAGGCACCACAGAAGTAAACATCCGGACAGTGACAAAGCAACATCCCAACAGTGGACGTAGCTCTTTTGGAAAATTCTTCAAAAGAAATTGTTGACAAATTGCGCAAGGAGAAATTTTATGGGGAAACGATTTTAACCGCCACATCGAGTGTAAAACCGAGTATGGAATTTCTTGGTTTCGTCAGAACAATCTTCAGCAATTTTTGTCGAAAACGCAACCAATATGCATTATCAGCCGCTTTCTACAAGGAGATATACAGTAAATTCCCTTCATGCAAAGATCAGAAGGCTATAATTTGGTATTAATTTGGAAGTTAGTTGGCCATTACAAGCATGCTACTAGTAATGCTACAGGAGAAGAGGTGATTATTTTGAATAGTCTAGGTTTAAAACTTAAGATATTAAATATTGTATTTATAGAGTATATAAACTAAGGGGCCGATTACATGGAGCATTTTCAACTCCAGGGTTTAATTCAGCCCTGTTTACCTGAGCTCATACAAAGCTGTTCGTCGTTTGGAAATTGTCCTACACTATAGACTGTCAGCTGCTTTGAAACTGTCTGTTTCCCTTGTTAAACTATTTCTCTTTATTATTGTAGGTTGCTAGCAGGATCACTATAAATCCTGAAGAGCTGGGCCCACTCTCGTATGTTGCAGGATAGGTTATTTGAGCACTGTATCAAAAGAGTAACAATTCTCCACAATGGAACTCAACACGTTCAATAGAACTTCAGTCACTACTGCAGTCTGTAAAGGAAGATGTCAAAGATGACACATACATCGAATCTATATCCAGAGGTGGTTTGTGGACCCCAAATGAACATATAAACTGCATTGCTGAAAATGCTGAATATGTATTTTGCAAGCACCTATTACACAGTAAGAAGTCTGTGATTACGGCCATTCCAACAGACAAGATTGTTGATGAGTTCCTTGCCCTACTCGTATACTATAATAAATATTCCCATTATACCATCCATTATTTGTTGAATTATATAAAAAAAAAATGTTGTGCAGAAGGTCGAGCAGTGAGAAAGCTCGAGAGAACTTGAACAAGCACTGATCAACCAACGGAACTGGGAAGGAGATTTTTAAGAATCTATGTATTCAAATGATTGAGTGAAAAAGGAGATATGGCTATATAGAAATAAATCATACACTATATTATTCTCAATATTTATGAATATGGGACCTTAGTCTAGCCTGAAAAATAAATAATGTAGCAGCTTCGGTTATATATTTATCTAGCGAGTTCCAAAACAATGATCCACTGTGTTTAAGGGTTAATTTTCTTGTTGTTGTTCTGACTTTGTTGATATGAACTCTGTTGGCATTCCGCGTCTCGTAAGAGTGAATATCTTTGTTAAGGATGAAGTAATTCCTAAAATGTTGCGGGAAAATTGAAGACTTGTCTAAGCATCTATACATAAAAGAACCAGTTTGAAATTTATTAATGGCATAAACATCAAGTAACTTGAATTTTGTAAAAAAAAGTGGTTCAGTAGGATCTCAATATCCAGCATTAGCAATAATACACACTACACGTTTTTGCAATTTCATGATTTTATCAAGATTAGTAGGGTATGTTTTAGCCAAAACTATATTACAGTATTGTATATATGGTAACACCAAGGAGCAATATAAAGTTCTTCTGGTGGGGCTAGCAATAAAATGCTTTACTTTATTTATGATGCCAATAGATTTTGCCATCTTTAGGGCAACATGTGAAATATGTGGTTTCCAGTCTAAATGTTTGTTTATATAAGTTCCATGAAATTTAGTGGTAGCTTAACTTTTGATTTTTATAGAGTCAATAAACACATTTAAATTGTCTCGACTTGGAATGGGTTTATTTCTTGCACGAAAAAGTATATAGTTCGTTTTCTTTAAATTGAGCGAAAGTTTATTTGCTTTAAACCAGTCCGACAGTTTATCAAGTTCACAATTAATTTTGCCGATAAGTGTGGCAAAGTCTCTGTCGGAATGATATAAACTAGTATCGTCAGCAAACAGACGAAAATTGAGAAGATTAGAGCAATCGGCAACATCGTTCACCCGATTAGCGTGTTTGACGCCGGCTGACAGCCGGAAATTTTGTCTCCGATTGCTCGGCTGCCAGCCGGGCTTTACTATAGTATACTATTCGTTCAAAAAATGTGCGCATTTCGGAGACTGGTTCTAGAATGTTTCATAAGCAGAAAACCACCAAAATTACATTAATTTTAACGAAAATCATCGAAATGCATCTAAATTCATCTTCCCAATGCATATAGCTAGCTATGCGACAGGTAAATAAGCAAGAAAAAAAATTTCGGCAAAGAGAAAATTCAAATTGCTTGCGCGCACTCCGGGATTGAACCCACGACCCTCAGCATACACGCTGAGTGTTGTCCCCTTGCGCTACCATGTCTTATACGGAAAATATGTTAATTAATTGTATATATACAGTTATTCTTAGCCAGGGCGATTTATGATTGCATAAATACATACACCATTGTACATGGCCAAGGTACGTACAGTAGCAGCCGAGCCATATCTACTCTTCCAATACATCACGGCATAGATCACAGCTACCAGCTGGGGTTATTTAATTGTAATACAATACTACAATGCAATACGAGAGTCAGCCGAGCCTGTCGGTAGTATACTATTGTATACTACAATACATCACGGCTACCAGCCCGCAATATGGCTATCAGCCGGGCATGTCTGTAGTATACTGTAGAATACTACAAAACATCACGGCTACCAGCCGGGGTTATTTAACTGTAATAAAATACTACAATGCAAAACAAGTGTCAGCCGAGCCTGTCGGTAGTATACTATAGTATACTACAATACATCGCGGCTACCAGCCGGCAATACGGCTATCAGCCGGGCGTGTCTGTAATATACTATAGTATACTACAGACATGCGGCTGATAGCCGTATTGCCGGCTGGTAGCCGTGATTATCGTATTTAGTATACTACAGACAAGCCCGGCTGATAGCCGTATTGTCGGCTGGTAGCCGTGATTATCGTCGTATACTACAGTATACTACCATTAGGCTTGGCTGACAGTTGTATTGCATTGTAGTATTGTATTACAGTTAAATAACCCCGGTTGGTAGGCGTGATGTTTTGCAGTACACTATAGTATAGTATACTACAGACACGCCCGGCTGATAGCCGTATTGCCGGCTGGTAGCCGTGATGTATTGTAGTATACTACCGACAGGCTCGGCTGACACTCGTATTGCATTGTAGTATTGTATTACAATTAAATAATAACCCCAGCTGGTAGCTGTGATCTACGCCGTGATGTATTGGAAGAGTAGATACGGCTCAGCTGCTACTGTACATACCTTGGCCGTGTACAATGATGTACGTATTTACACAATCATAAATCGCCCTTGGCTAAGAATAACTGTATATATACAATTAATTAACATACTTTCTGTGTAAGACGTGGTAGCGCAAGGGGACAACACTCAGCATGTATGCTGAGGGTCGTGAGTTCGGTCCCGGAATGCGCGCAAACAAATTTGAATTTTTCTTTTTGCCGAAATTGGTTTTTTCTCGTTTATTTACCTGTCGCATAGCTAGCTATATGCATTGGGAAGATGAATTTAAATGCATTTCGATGATTTTCGGAAAATTTAATGTAATTTTGGTGGTTTTTTGCTTATGAAACATTCTAGAACCAGTCTCCAAAATGCGCGCATTTTTTGAACGAATAGTATACTACTATAGTACAACCCGGCTGGCAGCCGAGCAATCAGAGACAAAATTTCCGGCTGTCAGCCGGCGTCAAACGCGCTAATCGGGTGCATCGTTAATGTAAAGAAGAAATAAAAGTGGTCCAAGGATAGAACTTTGGGGAACACCACATGTTACAGTCATTTTTGAGGAGACCGTCTCACTAAATTTCACAGTTTGTTTCCTATCACTTAAATAATCTTTAAACCACATAAGAGGAGTACCTCTGATACCGTAATGGTTTAGTTTACTTATAAGAATTTTGTGGTCCACAGTATCAAACGCTTTTGATAAATCAACAAATATGCCTATAGTATATTCATTGTTATCAATCTAATGAGAGAGACTATCGATTAGTTCAATTAAAGCCATATAAGTTGAGTAATTCCTTCTGAAACCATACTGATTGCTGGATAGGATATTCATTTTATCCAAGTATGTTAATAATCTGTTGTAAATAATTCTTTCCAGGGCCACCCAGACACTTTTGGGGGCCCGGGGCAAAATTCTCATTGGGCCCCCCCCCCCCACACACACACACACACACACACAAGCGGCTGACATTGGTATGCTTACAAAAATCCTTAGGGCAACACAAATCTGTGGAAATATGCTTTGAAGTCCTTTCTCGTAAATCTTGTTAAGCAACTGAAGAGATGACAATTTACCAAACAAATTGTCATTTTGCTTCAATTTATTGAGTAGACGAAGTTCTTCCATGATTTGGTCTTCATTTAAATCATTTGGATAGAATTTTGAGAGATTACAACAATAGTTTTTGGCTTTGCAAGTGTTTTCGACGTCCTCTGATAGTGATTGGTCGGAAAGGAAGGAAAACATGTTGTTCAATTGTTCACTTGTTTCAAATCTGCGCGTCACTTCACTAATTACTGTATCTAATTTCACATTAAAGACGTTTATTCTAAACAGCGCTTCGTTGTTTTGTACTTCCCATTCGTTATCCCGGTTTTCGTCAAAAAATGCCTTGCGTATTTGTCGTCGTTTTTCCTGAAACTGTTCAGTAAGGCCCAAAGCACCAGCAACAAGCTTTGATTCCTGAAGGATAACATTCCAACCTTCACATATGCGCTTTAAATCATCTTGAAGAGATTTAATTAGACGCAATTCTTCGTCAATTGTAATTCCAGAACCTTGAAGCAACAAACTAACATCATTAATGGCTTGCAACACTTTAAACCAAAAACTAACCAGTAAAGTATATTCAAACGAGCTTAACCATTCGCTGAGAGTGTCCACATCATTACACAAATCAGGAGGCAAATCATGTTCCTTCAGGCTGTCTAAAGCTTCTAAAATTTCTCTGGGCCTCTTTGGTAGCGGCTTTACAGCCTCAATTCTAGCACTCCAACGTGTAACCGACAATTTATGCAGTGAAATATGAGCAATTTCTTGCAAAATTTTCCAGCAAGATGGACTGAAACTAAACAATTTGTACAGTTTTTGAATATTCCCAAAAAACTTTTTCACAACATTATTAGACTCAGCGGCATGAACTCCACAAAGATTAAGCGTGTGTGCACTGCAAGGAGAGAAAACAGCCTGGGGATTCTTTTCCCGGATTAATGCTTGAGCTCCTTGGTAACAACCTGACATATTTGATCCATTGTCATATCCTTGACCTCTACAATTCTTTAGCTGAATATCGTGGTTTTTAAGCACTTTACATATCAGCTCTGCAATATCACACCCTTTCTTCTTCTCACAGTCTTTCATCTCTAAAAATCGTTCACAGACTTCCCAGAGATTTTTCTCATTTAGATGTGCATATCTTAGAATGTAATCTGTTCAGTATGTGATGTATCTGGTGTACCATCTACGATAATACTGTAGTAAAGTGCTCTCTTTACTTCATCAATAATGGCATTAATTACAATCGCTGCACACTCTTCAATGAACTCATTCTGTGAGCGCCATGACAGATAGTGTGCTTGCATTCGAGTTTCAGTCTCTTGGTGTTTTTTGACTTCATTAAGGTGCATTTTAAGCACTTGATTATGACCACTAAGTAACTCCAAATTCCCGAGGAAAAGTCCATTGTTTGGATCATCTAGCTTGATGGTGGAGCCACGAAATGGAAGATTTCTTTCAGACAAAAACAAAACGACGTCTAAAATGCATCTAAAAACCTCACGCCAATTTTGCCATCTCAGTAGCAAATTGTTTTTGAAGACTATTGTCAATTCCAACCGATTCATTAAGATTTTTTTCAAGATCTTTCCAAGTTAAATAGCAGGTGATATGGGCAGAATTTCGCTGGTGTGTCTCAATCTTTTCATACAATTTCCTCCAATTGTCCTTGACTCCTGCATCACTTCTTGTTAGTTGTGAGGGTTGTGACCTTTTTTCCTGTTGTGATAAATCTTGAAATAGACAGCAAGCAAAGCAAAAATAGTCCTTGTGCAGATGAACTCCATACAAGCCAATCTCGTTTTACTTTCTCGCCATTCGGCAACTCTTGAAAAAATATGCTTGTTGGAAAAAATATGCTTGTTCTTCAGATTGCTGACCTTTACTGTCATCAAGATTAGATATTTGTTGATCTGTAGATGATTCCTGATTTTCAGTTAAACTTGTACTTGTGGTTGGTGTAGTAGCCATGTCAGAGTGGTCATATATATTTATACTGGTTTCACTTTCTTGGTCCATGCTAATATTATGTAATTCAGTGTCAGTTCATTACTTGTAGTAGTTTTTATGCACCAATTAAGATCTTTGAGTGTTCGCCGTGTTTTTGCTTCATTTTCAAGTCGGGCTTCACGTTGTTTACGCTTCATTGCTCCTGACAAATATGACCGTTTGGACGCCATTTTATTTTTTAATTTTGTTTGCGCTAGAACGTACTAAATAAAAAAGGCAGCTGATCCCTGCATGTAACTGCAGTCTGGAGCACCCAACGTCCACAACATCTACAGGGCCACAGGGGTATATGTGAAGGTGAGGTTCATGGTAAATACAGAACTTAATTCTAAAATCACTTTGGAGATTTATTATTTTTGTGGAAAGAGGAGTATATACTAATATACAAATACTTAAATGTCCATACTTGTAAAAGTATTCACTTCCCTATCATTTGATTTACAAATCATTCAAATTCTTTGCACAGCGATATTTTTTCCTATAGTATTTTTGGGGCCCCCCGCAAACCTGGGGCCCGGGGCAAATTGCCCCCCCCCCCTCTGGGCGGCCCTGATTCTTTCCAATATTTTTGAAAATATTGGAAGAATGGAAATTGGCCTATAGTTACCAAAAGATTTACGGTCATCAGATTTGTAAACAGGGGTTATCATAGCCTCTTTTAATTTGTCAGGCACTCTGCCAGTATTCATGGATTTATTGAAAATATTTGACAAAATAGGAGCTAATGGTCCAGCAAGTTGTTTAACTCATTAACGCCCAATGCGCCCGTATGCGCCCTGAGATTGACAAGTGGGTAACGGACAATGCACCCGAATGCGCCCTGGCATGACACCTTAACTTGCGGGCATGATATTTGAGCAAGTGTTTATCGGGTTGCCTAGCAACGGATACGAAAATAGAATGTGAAATTCGAGCTTTTCAACGGTGTATCATGTTACAATAATTAGCTCATTACGTATCAAATATCACTTGTATTAAGTTTTAGTAAAGACATATCAAAAACTACTGTCTGTGATTTCATCCGATAAATAAAGACTATTGAAACATGGTGGCAGCGTAACGCCCACGCTTACAAGAATATTAAGAAGACAAGAAGACCCAGCCAGCGTCAAACAAAGCATGGACGAGAATTCAGATGTGCCACAAGCAAGCGCAACCGCACCGATTATTCAAGGAATAACACCGCCAAAAGCCCTCGACATCACTCATGGTAATATAGCAGAGAACTGGAAAAATTACAAACAGGTATGGCAGAACTACGCTATTATTACAAATCTAAAAGCCCAGACAGAGCAATACCGCGTAGCACTGTTTTTACATTGCATTGGCCCCGAAGCATTGAAAGTCTATAATGGGATGCAATTTGCCGACGAGACAGAGCGCAATACTCTGGCCAGCATACATAAAAAATTTGACGAATTTACTATCGGGGAGGTAAACGAAACGTATGAACGATACATATTCAATGGTAGAAACCAAGGCCAAGATGAATCGATAGAGGCTTATATAGCCGCGCTAAGAACCCTAGCGAAAACGTGTGGTTTTTGTGAGTGTTTAGCTGACAGCCTACTCAGAGATAGGATCGTCTTAGGAATACACAATAACAGTTTGCGCAAACGACTCTTGCAAGAGCGAAATCTAGATCTCAAGAAGTGTATTGATTTGTGTCGTAGTAGCGAAGCCGCAGCATCGCATCTTAAGAACATTTCTGGTAGCAATAACACTATACATGATGTTAATAAAGTTCATGAACATGCTGGACGTAATTTGAAACCTGTTAGACAACAAAACTATGATCGGAATGCCAGGAATGACGGAAACAAAAAGCAAGCAATTACAGCGATAGATTGTAAATTTTGTGGCCGAAATCACCCCAGAAAAAAGGAACTTTGTCCCGCCTGGCAAAAGCGTTGCCAAAAGTGCAATGGTCGCAATCATTTCGCAGCCGTCTGCGGTAAAACAATTTCGCGCGGAGGTGTGAACTACGTATCCGAGCAACGCGATGACAGCAGCGATGACAGCAGCGAGTATGAGTTTCTTGCGGGTATCACTGAAGAGCCGGTTATCAATGCAGTAAAACAAACGTCTGGTTTCGCCAAAGAAGTTTACACTGAGATGAAAATCAATGACAAAAAGATAAATTTCCAAATTGACTGCGGCGCATCAATTAATGTTATTACAGAGTGTTACGCAACAGGGAGCAACATTATACCATCCAATAAAACTTTGAAAATGTGGAATGACTCGGAACTAAAACCCCTCGGAACAACACGCTTGATAGTCAGAAACCCCAAAACCAAGAAAAAGTACTCGATTGAATTTGTTGTTGTTCCAGACACCCTGACACCACTGATAGGTGCACGTACCGCGCAACAAATGGGACTAATCACTGTGCATGAAGATAAATTTGTTTCAGTTCCACCACCTGAGAGAGAGAGAAAGCCCAAGATCACGAAAATCGGAACAACAGAACAGCTAATAACCCACCATGCAGATGTGTTTTCAAAAGAACTCGGAACGCTTCCTGGCACGGTCCATCTACAGGTTGACGAGAACGCTGAACCGATCATTACGCCAGCGCGACGAGTCCCCACCGCCCTGAAGGAGAAATACAAAGAGGAGCTAGACCGCCTAGAGAAATTGGGAGTACTCGCCACAGTAGATGAGCCAACACCATGGGTGAGCAGTGTGGTCATCGCAACGAAGAAGTCTGGTGCACTTAGAATAT
>CACRXK020009990.1:0-18316 GCA_902702795.2 Paramuricea clavata
GTCTGCAAACAAGTTGTTACAAGTCTGTTCACAAGCTGTCAACAAGTTGTGTTCACACTGCTTGTTCCAAGTTTGTTGTAACAAGTTTGAAACAAGCTGTTAACAACTTGTAACAAGCTTGATGGCATTATCAGCCTTGTTACAAATCTGTGCTAACAAGTTTGTTACAGCCATGATATAGCAAGGATGTTACAAGGCTGTCAACACAAGGTTGTAACAATCTTGTTTTACCAAGCATGCATGTAACGGACTTGTCAGAACAACCTTGCAACAAGTCTGATAATTTCGACAAGGTTGTTACAAGTTGTCAACAAGTTGTTCCAAACCTGTTGACAACTTGTGACAAGCGGTGCGAATACATCTTGTTGACGGTTTGTTGGCAGACTTGTTACAAGATGTGAGATTTTTACTTGTATCTTGCAGCAAGTCTGCCAACAAGCCGTCAACAAGTTGTGTTCGCACTGCTTGTCGCAAGTTGTCAACAAGTATGGAAAAACTTTTAACAACCTTGTTGATACTATCCGACTTGTTGCAAGGTTGTTCCAGCAAGTCTGATACAACCATGATATAACAATATTGTTACAATCTTATGTCGTCAGCCTTGTAACATTCTCGTTATATTATGATTGTATCAGACTTTGTTATAGAACAACCTTGTAACAAGGCTGATAATGCCGTAAAGCTTGTTACAAGTTGTCAACAGCTTGCTATAAACTTGTTACAACAATTGGGAACAAGCAGTGCGAACACAACTTGAGAACAGATTTGTAACAACTTGTTTGCAGACCTGTAACAACTTGTCTATCAATTTGTATATACTAATAAAATATTTCGCTCTTTTTTTAGACTCACCCGCCAATATTCAGGAATAGGGTTCTACTTGAGGAAAATTTACAATCCCGAGAAAAGTAAGTGCTTCAGATACAGATTTCGGACGGTTTAAAAAAGTTCCATTGGATTCTACCTTAAACATCTAAATTAATGTTGACTATATATAACTGTATTAATACTTACTGTCGTTCCAATTGAAGTGTTGCTCAAATATTGATTCAATACATTACCTTGGGCTGACCAATTCATTTCATCAAGTTCCTCGAGATATTCATACACTTCCTAGTATAATTGTAAATTTCCTGTTGAATAGTTTGAATGCACCAATCACCTTTGTTGTTTGTGCAACTAACCAATCATAAATAGAAAGGAAGTGACCAGAAATGATCAAATACTTGGAATTGGCTCTTTCACAGGAAGTGTATTAGTGATGGGCGATACCAGGATTTTTAATTCGATACCGATACCGATACTTTTAGGATCGGTATCGGCCGATACCGATACCTATTTCGATACCAAAATGAACACAAAATTTCAATTTTCGATACCGGAAGTGAGTACTTAAATTTCTAGTATCGGCTACTTTAGATACCTGCCGGTCAGCGGAAAAACATTTTACATTACTGTATGTAATCTAAATAAAGCTATAAGTAAACCAAAAGCCCGAAACGCAATAAATATTTTCTATACATGACTTGGCGCACCACATTTGGAATATTAAGAGTTATTTTAGTGGTTTATTAAGTCTTATTCAACCAAGAAGTGAAATTAAACAAGTCGTTTAAAAAAGGGTGCAAGTATCGAACGATACCACGTCAGTAATCGATACCGATACCGCTGTTTGTGGTATCGCTGGTATCGAATACCGAGTACTCGGTATCGCCCATCACTAAAGTGTATATCTCGAGGAACTTGATCAAATGAATTGGTCAGCCCGAGGTAATGTATTGAATCAATATTTGAGCAACACTTCAATTGGAACGACAGTAATACTGTAGCTCTATAATATACTCTATAGCGCATGAGGTTTTTACTTGTAAATCAAAATGGATACAAAACTTTTGGAGTTGAAACTGATCGGACCGGAAAACGTGTATCAAGTCAGCATAAGGGCCAGTTAGGTGGAATTTTGAGAAGCCTTGGTCCAGTTCGTTTCGTGAGCAGAAGCACCAGCTACACACGTAAAAATCTTGCAATTTGTCAGAATTCAGAAAGGTGTGTTCGCAACAGGCTTGTAACAAGCGTGTCAACAAGTTGTAACAATGCTGTCATTTGATCAAGTTGCTACAAGGTTGTCACTCACGACTTGTTGACAAATTGTTGAATTGCAGGACGATAACAAGTTGTTGGAACAACTTGTAACAAGTCTAAAACTGTCTGTACCAGTGTAGGTAGTACCAATGTGAAAATGCTGTGCTGAGTGGTTATATTACTACCTTAAAAAACAAGCAGAAACTCGACGTTTTGAGTGAAGGCCCTTCGTCAAAGCGAAGGCCCTTCGCTCGAAACGTCGAGTTTCTGCTTGTTTTTTAAGGTAGTAATATAACCACTCAGCACAGCATTGTAACAAGTCTGTCGAGCTCAACAACCTTGTAAAAGGTTGTCGACAAGCTATTGACAACTTGTCAACAAGCTGGGAACAAGCAGTGCGAACACATCCTGTTGACAGGTTGTTGGAACAACTTTGGAACAAGTGTTGGAACAAGTTGTTGGAACAGCATTGGAACAAGTGTTGGAACAAGTTGTTGGAACAACATTGCTGCAAGTCTGCTGAACAACATTGCTGCAAGTCTGCTGCAAGTCTGCTGCAATTTTGTTACAAATTGTGCGTTTTTACGTGCGTAGGCCTTGCTCGGTCTGCGCGCGCCTTTTCTCACTCCTTTTCTTAAATACAAGAAACAATGATGCATGTTAGGTTTATATTATGGATTGCTTGCTTTTGATCTGGACAACAAATGTTAATATTATATTACAGGCAGGCAGGCAGGCAGGCAGGCAGGCAGGCAGGCAGGCAGGCAGGCAGGCAGGCAGGCAGGCAGGCAGGCAGGCAGGCAATATACTTGAAGCAAACATATGTCGTCGGACTCTTGTTACAGTAGGTGTAAAAATCGCTTTTCCCAAAATAAGTTTTTCCCAACTTTTTCTTAGATTTTAAGTTTTCAACTCAAACTGTCTCGGTGGTCATGATCTGCTGTATTCTGGTTTACAACGTGAGTAATCTGTTTAGATATTTCAAATGGGAATTTTTAGGGGCTTATTATACCTGGAAAATTATCAGCCCGGCTGCTGAAGTAATATGCCAAAATTAACTATAGATGTAAATTAAAACAAAAAATATATGTAAATGGACCATTCCCCGATTAACCAAAATTTTGAACTCAACAAGTCTGGACAAAAATTTCATCACAGCTTGAAAGAGCATCACAAAATTAGTAACATTCCAAAGTTTCGTTGCAAAATGTTGTAAAATGCGGATAATATAGCCTTGCGAAGTTTGCAATTTTCAGCCATTTTAGATTACAAACGGGAAATGGTTACCACTTCTGTGCGTAATACAAAACAGTGACTGAAAATTACAAACTTGCAAGGCTATATTATCCGCATTTTACAACATTTTGCAACGAAACTTTGGAATATTACTAATTTTGTGATGCTCTTTCAAGCTGTGATGAAATTTTTGTTCAGGCTAGTTAAGATCAAAATTTTGGAAAAGTGGTAACCATTTCCCGTTTGTAATCTAAAATGACTGAAAATTGCAAATTTCGCAAGGCTATATTATCCGCATTTTACAACATTTCGCAACGAAACTTTGTAATATTACTAATTTTGTGATGCTCTTTCATGCTATGAAGGAATTTTGTCTAGACTTGTTGAGATCAAAATTTTGGTTAATTGGGGAATGGTCCATTAGTAAGCGAGTATACCATTTAGCCACGTATCCCATTCTGCTAATGTATCTTCTCGAAAGAAAGTACATTCAAGTCCATGTATTAAATCAACTCTTGATACTGCGGATTCAGGTTGAGTGTTTAATGACGTCACGATCAGGTGAACGTTCCAACAGATAAACGCGGGTGTTGTCAAGTGGCAAATTATATGTTGCTAAGGGCGGGAAGGCATTTTGTTCTTGTGTTGTTTACACGTGTTCGCATTTGTCAGAGATGGATAACATAATCGAAATTCAGTTTGACTACCTTTATTATTCTAAGCGAAGGGTTACCCCGTTATTTATTAGTACGGATGAGTTATTGTCTTACAGTTACGATGGATTTTGCTCTCGAATGTTACAAGAAGTTCCTCATATTGCGAAGATGCTGCTGCCAGCCGAATCGTTGCGAATGATTTTGGCGGAAGATAATCGACCAGAAATTGACTTGTCTCACAAGTACTTTCAGTCCCAGATAGCACGACTGGTAAATAAAGGACTAAAAACAATCGTCATTGGTATTGCCGAAAATGAGTCACCGCTACCTGCACAGCCAACACAGTCATCGAACAGTACGTGTAAAAGCCAACATTTGACAGGACAATCTCGAAGCAGACGTTGTCTATATGTATCTCAAAACGTCGCACAAAACAACGTTGATAAACAAGGAAACCTAAATATTTTGTCTGTGAATGACAACAGCTATAATCTTGGTTGTAGTACCACTATAAATTCAAGTCCTGAACCACCAGTTTTACCTTTAGAACGACACGTGAAAAGATACGAGGAAATTATTCAAAACATTGACAAAGAATTAACGGTGAAAAAAATTGAACTCAAAGACCTTGATAACAAGCTTGAAAGGGCAAACATGCAAACCACTGGGCATCTTTCAACATGTGGAAATTGCCATTTAAAATTAGGACACACCAGAAAATCATGCCATTTCAGTCCATGCAAATCTGCATTTTCGTGCGGGATACTTTCAAAGCACGCGAATCAAAAATCTAATCGAGAAAACATTAACAAAGACATGGAAAAACTAGAAAGCCAGTTACGAAAAGCAAAACATGATCTAGAAAGTGCGAAATCGGCCGTGGAAAGAATAAATAACTCTGCAGATAAAAGAATCGAGGACATCATTCTAAATGAACAGCCTCACAGATATAGTACATCTTGTGGGCGCAGAAATTGGCTAATTTTGAACAAGGATGTTGCCCTTTTGCAAAGCAAATTAAAGGGTACTCTCCCAACTCAGAAAAACGTTCTGAGTCTTTTACATTCGGTTGTAAACAAAGAATCACAAATGACACACACGGCTACATCCTCGGCTACATCAACTCAAACACGGCGAGATACTGATCACAGGATGGCCCCCCAAAAGAGAGTTCTTGAAGAACAATTTTCTATCCAATTTCCAACAAAGAGGCAAAACAGTGCCGCAAGCAGTAACCCTATATTTGTACATAGTCAAGAAAAAGACGATTTTCGCTTAGCCTTGCAACTACAGCAGGCGGAAATGGAATCAACTACCGAAAACGAAAGTTCGAGCACAGCAGTCGAAGTCTTTCAACATGATATTGATGAAACTCAGGGTGCAACATCTGACGAAGAATACCTACAGATGGAAGCAGAAGCGGCGGCAGCGTTATTACACCTGCAGAAACGAAAGAGCAAAGAGTAAAATTGTATAAAAATATAACGAACTTTATAGTTTTCTTCAAAAGGTAGCTATACACATTTCTATTTTTAGTACAAACTTGTTTATGAAAGTCACTCATTTTGGTATAGCACAAGTTATTATATATTGTCGTTGTTTTAATTTTGTTAGGGTTTGTATAGTTTTGAACTCTGGTTTAGTTGAATACTTATACTATGACACTACAAAAACATTTCTTCAGTATCTAGTTTATACTGTACATATATTTGATATTAATCATAATTTAAATAAGTGAAATATTTGCGGCATATCACAGAAAATGACAACTGTCATTATTTAATATGTGTTTGAGATAAAGTATATACAGCATGCATTGCACTTAAACTTGTAGGTAACCAGTGACTTCAAAAAATCCTTTCATGTCACTTGGGGAAATTAACTCCAGAGAAGTGTACATGTTTTGGATACATTGAGCGACAGTAATGTCAGTGTTATTACCGAAGCTGTATTTCATGACGGTACGCATCTTACCGAACACATATTCCGCAGGGTTAAAGTCCGGAGAATATGCAGGCATGTATACTAGTTCAATCTCCAGGTCGTTCAGAAATTCTTGTAGAATTTGACCGCCTTGGTTATGATGGGTGGCACAGTTGTCCATCACTATAACTGAACCTGGCTCTAAAACAGGTCTTGCAGTTCTTGGGTTTTCTGAATGATAAGCTTCTTCAAAAAATCTAAGAAAATCTATAGTATCTGCACTACCATTTACTGTGTTGGCGTAATCGACCCCTGTCAAAGAACACATAAGATTGACTGTTGTGTTAGGCGTTTCCGCGTATCGTTGAAGTTCAATTGCTCGTTCCCCAATAGGAGCGTGTACGTAAGTTCGCGAGGCGTGTTGAGGAAGTTTGAGACCACACTCATCGAAAAATTTTAGCGTGTATGGATCCTTCTCATGTAGGTAATCTATGAAAAGCTGTGTGTATGCCATATTTTGTAGCGTAAACCGTTCTTGGGCGACAATATTTAACTTTTTAAAGCTGTACTCTTTACCACTAGGCAGCCGATGTCGAACTGCCTCGGACAATGCTGTCGTTGAAGTTGTACCGTATGGCAAATCGCCAAATTCGTGCAATTGTTGCATGATTTCATCGTATGTAATTGTAGGTTTCTGCTGTTTCAGAAATTCAACGTATTGTAGGTCCCCTTGAGAAAGGTGGCTTGGGTTGCCACCTGTATTTTTCTTCGGACTAATGCTACCATCTTCGCAGTAGCGCTTCCAAATATTAGATACAACAGCTGAAGATACCCCTAACTGCCGAGCAATATCAGTGTATTTTCCATGGAAAATGCCTGTTGCACGATTACCCCCATTATTAATGATTTTATTGATAATCAACAATCTCAAGTCATGAGATAAAGGTTTTCCTTGAGCATAAAGTCGACCGTGCTCGTTTACGCGCCACATTTTTTTGCTATTGTAACGGTTCTTGTAGATTGTATTTTTTTCCGCGTTTATTTGAATTTAGAGAATTTAGCAGTAGTATTTTTGTTAAAAGTGCTATGTATATATATAATCTTTCAAGTGTTATAAATATTTGTAATGGAAATCGAAAATAAATGCAAAAGTGAAGGTTATAGAGTGCATATGTATTGTAATTTGACAGCTAGCTGAATATAATTTTGTGCATAGCAACATATAATTGCATGCATGGCAACAACTGCGTTCAGTTGTTGTAACGATCATGCGGTCATGACGTCATTAAACACTCAACCTGAATCCGCAGTAAATGCCAGCGGGAAACTTATCCAAGTTGGCTCTGGTGAGTATCCGCAAAAGTCATATATTCAGTGATCTGAATTGTGAAACATAACCAACACTGAGCACAAATATGCTGTATTTTTCATTTTAGGAATGTGCACTAATTGCGAAAAGAAGTTGAATCGGGAGCTAAATGAGGATGTATCAGATGTCGTAATGGATTTTGAAAATCTTCACATTGTGAGTGTGCTAGCTGATTGACACACGCTGCATGGGAGCTGTAGAACACAAGGAAAGCAAGCAGCATAGGCCTAAAAAATCACCTGTGGTTCCGGTTCCCGACCGACCCTATTTTTTTCTGCCGACCCTATTATTTTTTCAACGCAATTAGCCTTTCTCATGCCGCCATTTTTCGGTGGCTTTTCAGCCGAAGTCTGCGAGATAAGTCCACATAACAGCGACGTTTTATAGTTTTTTTGGACGAATGATGGTAAATTTGCTCGGTAAATGGTTAGTTTATTTTAAAAAATTGCTTTTCACATTGTTTTAATTGTCTGCATTGGTTGACGAGAATTAGATGCCACCCAAAAATGGCGGATATTCGTCAGCGTGAGAAAGGCTAATTGACCGTGCGACCCTATTTTCTTCGGGTGATTGCGGGCTGCTGCCAAAATGGCGTCTGTACGTTGTCACACTAATTGTTGAAAAAACCATGAAAAAATATTGAAAAAAAATTATTTCCGACCTACCGACCCTAATTTTTTTTGCGATATGAAACCGGAACCACAGGTATTTTTTTAGGCCTTAGTGATTCTCTTGCTTATGAGTGCTATTCAGCACCAAAAGTATTTTTTATAAGTATATTTGAACAACTGTGTGTGAGCATGTCTTTATCCACTTACAAACATAGGCGTATGGGACGGGGGGGGGGGCAGGGGGCAGCTGCCCCCAAAAAGATTACAAAGTCGGGCAAATGTTCAACAAAAGTCGGGCAAAAAGTAGTCAAAGCAATAAAATCTCTCTTAATAATAACCCCAGTTTGTTGGGCAAACAAAGCCAGTTGGGCAATATTCACTTCACAGTCGGGCAATATTAGCCTACGGTGTAGACCCCAGCAGAAACACGTTTCGTGAGGGGTCTACAAATAAACGAAGAAAAGCTTGTCCGGCTACGTCATATCCGTTTTGGGTAAATTAACTTCAATTTATTCAAATCTCTGAAGCGTGCGTGAATGTAAATTTTCGTTTGGCGCTTATTAAAATGTTCCATGGCGGGCTTTGTGCAATAAAATATACCCTGACTATATATATATATATATATATATACCCAACCATTAAACACATGTTCGAACGGACTAAAAAGTTCTTGTCATTCGTACAAACTGTTAGGCTTGAAGGCTTAAAACTTGTCAAGATATCTAATTTCCGAAGTCGAAGACAAAGTCGATTTCACACTATTAAATGTAGCCGGCTCGAATCCTAGTTGGTTCACGACATTTATCAATAGCGTTTAATGCTGTTTCGTGCACGTTGGTTATCGTATTGTCTAGGCTCTAGCTCACATATTAAACCGTTCTTTGAAGCTTTTCCGTTTCACCGTTTGTTTACCAATGCCAGGCGGCCAGGCATGCTTTACAAATGCTATTTGTAGGTGAAATGGAGAAGGAAAGGTCGTCTAACTCCTTAGGTACAGTGTCCTTGCTGTCCAAGAATTTTATTCGACGGAACTTTGAAGCAAAGAACACATTTGTATTGGACAAAGCCCGCCATGGAACATTTTAATGCCTTTAATAAGCGCCAAATGAAAATTTACATTCACGCACGCTTCAGAAATTTGAATAAATTGAAGTTAATTTACCCAAAACGTAAAACGGATATGACGTAGGCCTGGCAAGCTTTTCTTCGTTTATTCGTAGACCCCTCACGAAGCGTGTTTCTGCTGGGGTCTACACCGTAGACTAGGCAATATTGGGTTATTATATAAATAAATAAACCCCTAAAATGGACCCCTAAAATGGTACACTGACCGAAATTTTTTTGGCGACGGGTGGGGGGGAGGGTCACCAAAATTAATTGTTCCGAAAAATTTTTTTGGTCGGGAAAAATCAGAAAAAGTCTGGCAAATTTCTTTCCGCCCCCTAATTTTTTCCTTCCGGTACGCCCATGTACACAAACACGGTAATCTTTCAGTATATCAACCGATTAGATAATCAGCCATGCGGTTTATATTTTGTAATAGTTGATGACGACCACCAACATCTTCTAGATATAGTAGTAAATTACCACAGAGCTTGCAACAATGTCGATTCCACCCTATCGGAAGCACTTACTGAATGCTACAACAATGCCAGTCATTGGAGTACCCACAGATAGATTCTGTCGATCATTGCAGATAAGGTATCGTACAAAGATCTACAAAAATGGATACCAGACATATCCAGGTATCGTTATAATATTGCCAGACATCATCGTCTTTTGCATGGTAGAGGTTCAGTTGTTCCTGTCCATTCATCTGCTCGGATACATGTTCTACCGGAAAAACTTGACCACTTCCTGTCTTTCATTACAAGTGCGCATATCGTTCAAGATTTACCCTTTGGAGAGAAGTCCCTTAAACTGTCCTCAAACGTTCAAGTAAAAGTACCAAATATCATCAGAACAATGATTCCTGCGCAAATTGTGAAACAGTACGAAAGTCATTGCAACGAGTCTGGCTTTTCTCCAATGAGTAGAAGTACCTTATGCCGTATATTGAATGTGTGTTCAGCGTCCGTACGAAAATCGCTACAGGGTCTCGACAACTTTTCTGCAGAAGGAGCTAAAGCGTTTGAAGAACTGCAAGAGATCATTGAGAAGCTAGGAGATGAATGTGGGAAAGGACTCACGTGGGCAAAGAAGCAGAATGAGAAGTTGAAAAAGGCAAAAAGATATCTAAAAACTGATTACAAGGTAATGTACCCTTCACACTAAGATCTTGTCATATTCGATACTTTTTTCGGCAACTCTCCTGCTTTCGGAATTCCCTGAGGGTGGAGAATTTGGTTTGCATCACGGCTTATTAATAATGATTTCGAACAAAGCACGGAGGTATTTACTATAATCATTAATCGGAACTACTGTTTGGTTTTTAATAACAGGGATAATAGATAGAATAATATTGGATATTAATTAATAATATTGTAAGGGTAACATTAAACAACTACAAGTTAGACGATAAATTACGAGAACAATAAACATTTTATATCTTATAAATTATATATGCTTTACTCCCGCCCACCCCCAACCTCCACCCCACACACACACACGACGGATCGGCTCACTTCATACGTTTTCTCTCTGGACAGGTTCACATTTCCCAGGATTCCTCAGTACCTGATCACTGTAAGAAGTACGCTCTGAGCTGTCCCGGCGACAAAGACTACATTTCCCAATGTGATCATGACCATAAAGAACAGTGTGACCGTTGTAATATATTCCCCAATGTGGTCGCTGAGGTAATAATAGCAATTTTGTAAATATTATTAGGTAATTTGAGTTTTAGTGTTTGTCAAGGTTGTGGACAATTTATTTGTAATTATGAATCCATCCTTAAGGTAGTAATGAAAATGATGATGGTCGTCATGGTGATCAGGTGATCACGATAATCATGATGCTAATGACATGTTCTTGAATGTTTACATGAATAGGTGAGTTCAGTGTTAGAAAGCCTTGAGGATGGAGCTGAAAAACACCAAATAAAGTATCAATTCGAGCAATCAAAGAACAAAATCGGCGCATGGAAAGCTCATATTCTCCGCTCCATTAATCAAGACCAAGCAAGGTTAGATATCTTAAAAAATCTTGGTCCACACTCTGCACTCTTGGTTCTCGATTGGGCCATGAAGTTTCTGCCCAGAAAGTTCCGCGAGGCACAGAGTGATTGGTTTGGAAAACGTGGTATCAGCTGGCACATAACAGTGGCTATGCGAAGAAGCGATGAGGGAAATTTGGAAATGGTTACTTTTGTACATCTATTTGAAAAGTGCACCCAGGTCAGCAGCACAGTGTTAGCCATCATTGACGATGTTTTCCATCAAATAAAGTCAATTGCTCCAGAAATAACAACTCTCTTTCTCAGACAAGATAACGCCGGGTGTTACCACTCCGCTGAAGTACTGCTCTCTGTCAACCAAATCGCTACCAAGCACAACATGAAGCTATCCATGGATTTCTCTGACCCACAGGGAGGAAAAGGGTCTTGCGACCGCAAAGCGGCTACAATTAAAACCAAAATGAGAATTCATCTCAATGAGGGTCATGACATCGAGACAGCGGAGCAAATGGTGGCAGCCATAGAATCACAAGGCGGTGTATCGGGGGTACGAGTAACGTTGTGTGGCCCACAAGGTGATGAAGTGCCTTTTCCTGTAAAATGGGAAGGGATCAGCTTCTTAACAACATGAAATTCAGCAAAGAAGGGATCAGAGTATGGAGAGCCTATGGTATTGGACCTGGCAAACTTAAGTTATGGGACGATTTTAGCGTGCCCAAAGATTATCTTCCACCAACACTCAAAGATCCACATGAAGTGAGCGCCCATACCGCTTCAGTTTCATTTACTAACATCATGACAAGACGACAATCCAAAGAAACCACCGTGCCTGAACAGTTTGACTCTGCAGGAGAGGACGCTACAGATGAAGACAATCAAAATGCTGAGAGCTTATTCTTTTGTTCTGAGGAAGGCTGTGTCATGTCCTTTCAGCGACATTCCTCACTTCAAAACCACCTCGATTGTGGGAAGCACAAGTACGCTCTAGAGTGCGAAACTTTATTTGATAAGGCAATAATTATGTACGCATCAAAGCTTGAACAAGGAGCAACTTGTGATGTACCACAGATCTGTGAAGACATTCCAGTTGACGTTGTAGCTACGCCGATTCTGAATATGGGCTGGGCCCTTAAAAGTACCAAGGAGTACAAACGACTATCGGAGAAACAAAAGACATATTTACTAGATACTTATCAAGTCGGTGAGCAGACTGGTCAAAAGGCTGATCCTGTGTCCGTTTCAAGAACAATGAAGAGGGCAAGGCTCTCCAGTGGCGAGCCTATGTTCACAGCTACCGAATATCTGACGGCACAGCAAATCGCTAGTTTCTATTCGCGTGAAACAGCAAAGAGGAGGAAGGCTGCCGCTGGATTTTCAACTACATCCCAGAAGGATAAACAAGAAGTCAGTACAGAAGAATTAATACAAGATTTACATTTTAAGGTCCTTAATGCAGTTTCCTCTCGCCATCCAATAATGTATGACACATATAACCTTTGTGACTATGCTTCACGCAATAAGCTCGACAGATTTTCAATTTTGGTGCTACAAGATATCTGTTCCTTTTTCGAACTACACTTCTGGCATCAAAGGCAAACGCAAGATTAAGAAGCCATATGTTGACCTCGTCTTAAACTTTGTTGAGAAGTGTACATGCAATTTATAAGTTTACTAATATATTACGCGTAGCCGTAGATACATTGTCGGTTTTATCCATCATAAAATTATCAACTGAAACCGCTCAGTAGACTTAATAGAAAGTATTATCTGATATCCGCTATCCGCTATCTCGTATCCGCAATCTCGTATCCGCCATCTGGAAGCATGTATCCATTACTGCATAGTCAATTATTCATAACATTGTATTAATATAAAAACAAAATATCATTGTCATCACTATTAAGTTACTTTGTGACAAAAATGGTTCACTTCTGATTTAAAACAATGACTGGCGATAAAAAGAATACAATCACAAGAATTTTACCAGAAGCGAAATGTTAAGGAACTGCACTGAATTCAATATTTCATATCAATTCTGTTGGTCACGCTATACAAACCATTATGGTAGTCGTATAAAAGTGACACCGCAAACAATGTCTTTATTGCTTTAACCTGGCAAATAATGGATGAAACAACTGTCAATCTCTTCAACTTCAACATCTTACAAGGTTAGAGCCAATATTTGAGTTTTAAGAATGTTATTTATCAGTAAACACGAATGAATTTATAGCTCACCAGATGCCGCTATGTACATTTCATTGTAGTAAACATTCGAATTTTACGTAACTTTGACATCACGTCTCGTGAATATAAATCAAATACACAAGCAGATATTTACATCAGCTAACTTGTTGGATTTAGATGTATCGCACATAGTTTAAATGACCGTTATTTTGAGGCTACTTTCACAGTCAGAAAAAGTATGGTGAATATAAAAATTAGTCATTATTTTAGTACAAAACTCAAATCTTTCATAATGATAGTGAGTCAAGTGTATATGACAACAAAAACAAATATCATATTTTCGAATCCAACGGTTAAATATTTTCGTTACACGAAGTCGATTAAGTTGGTCAATCTGGAGCACTTCTAATTAATATATTTACCCACTCCGACCAAAATAAATATTTCTCAAAAACAAAATCGTATTTTGACAAATAAACTATGCCAGGATGATTAGGATATAATACACGACAAAACATGAAAGTATGAGCAAAATCGATTTTCAGTGTGTTGCCGTCTGTTGTATGAATTTTGCTGACATCTGCTCTTAAGCATGTCAACGAAATGTTTGCATTTTTTGATATTTTATACAAGCAAGCTTGTGCATGCCTCGCTGGTGATATAGCAACTAATCCTGGACCTGTCTGCAATTCAACAACTCTCAGGTTAAAAGTACTGTATTTAAATTCTAGAAGTCGAAAAGCACTTGTTCATCCAACTGAAGACAACTCGGTAAAAATTTGTAAAATCTTGTTGCTGCAACAATCGACATATAGTGGTAATTACAATGTTGTATGTGTATGCAAGACTTGGTTAAACAATTCAATCTTAAGCAGGGAGATCTTGCCTAATTATGGATCTGTCTTCTGATGTGACAGAGCTGGCAGAATTGATGGTGGTGTTCTTGTTGCTGTGAAGACTGGTATACAAGTCACTTGTCGACATGACCTGAAAACACCGAAATTGTCGTTATTGAACTGATGAAAACAAACAGCAAACCAGTCATACTTTATACGTTCTACTGTCCTCCAAACTCCACACCTGATGTTCTTCGGTCATTAAATAACTCCCAAATTCGGAATCCAGCCGCGTTGTAGTGATAGGAGACTTTGATCTACCATCTGTTAAATGGTCCTCTGCTCAACATACCTCCATTAACATCGGAAGTTCTCCTGAGAATGACGCTTTCTGCAAAATAGTTGAAGACAACTTTCTCAAACAATACAAACTTAACCCTACACACATCGCTGGCAATATACTCAACCTGCTGTTGTGTAACAGTCCCAACATCATTGGTGACATTTCTCTATCCCATCCTGAGTCTTGTGGTTTTCCAACAGATCATTACATCATGGAACTTGAAATTCATCTTAAGTTGAAAAGAGCCACGCGAGTTAAACACCAGGTTTTCGATTACAAAAACAGAAACTTCAATGGTCTGTGCAATTATCTTACACAGTTTCCTATAAGTATTGTTCCAACAAATAATATTGATGACTGCTGGCAACAATGGAAATATGCTTTCCTGGCTGCAGTGAAGAGGTATGTGCAAATGAGGGTTGATAAAGAAGTATGCAATTTAATCAGCAGAAAATACAAAGCACTGAAAAATATCATATGAACAATACAACTACGAGGTCTTACTGAACGAATAAAGTACTTAATCAGATGCTAACACTGAGAATACCTTTCTAAAATAGAAAGTTCTGGTCCTACCACAAAACCATCCTACATCACAGCAAACGTCAAAACAATGAGATTACCTACAATGGTGTTACAGCAAAAACGGCCAAGGAAAAGGCGACACTTTTCAACTCTTACTTTTCTTCAGTATTCCATCCACCCTCAACCTGTTCAGCTCCTAGTGATTACCAAGACCCTTTGGAATCAGAGGGACAAATTTCCGAGATAATGCTTAATGTTGATGAAGTTTCACAATGTTTGAGCTACCTTGATACTTTGAAAGCAACCGGCCCCAACGGTATTCCATCTTGACTTCTGATGTACCAAGCATCTGTGAACTGTTCAACTATTCTCTGCATATTGGTCATATCCCATCTGAGTGGAAATCTGCTAATGTCACTCCTGTTCATAAAAAGGAATGTATAGAACCAGCCGAGAATTACAGATCGATTTCGTTGCAGCCCATCCTTGGAAAAGTTTTGTTGTGTGTGCCTCTGATTGTAAGACCATATTAGACACCTGATCACAGAATCACAACATAGCTTTCTAAGACAACAATCGTGCGTCCCATAGCTCTTATCTGTTCCTCAACAAAAATATCCAAACTGACATTGTCTATTTAGATTTCATCAAAGCTTTTGACTCTGTCGACCACCAAATTTTACTGCAGAAGTTAAAATCATACACTGTGAGAGGCCAGTTGTATAAATGATTTGCTGATTACCTCAATGGCCATTGTCAGGGAGTGGTTATTGATGCAGCTGCATCACATTGAGCACCCATAACATCTGGTGTGCTGCAAGGAAGTATCCTTGGACCTGTTCTCTTTGTGATCTTTATTAATGACCTTCCTGACATCTTACCCAACAAGAAAATGGCAGCCCTGTATGCAGACAACACCAAAGTGTACAATTTGATTCGATTGATAGCGGATTGTGAAAAAGTACAACAAGCACTAACCAATCTTGAGTGCTGGAGCAATGACAACAATCTTGATTTCAACTCATCCAAGTGTAAGGTGCTGACAATCACAAGAAAAGGTCTCCATTGAAGTATTGCCTACCAAATGAACTTGAAAGCAGTACAGTGTGTAGAGAAAGATCTGGTGTTTGCATTAATAGCAACCTTTCACAGAATGACCATATTTTCACCATCACTGCAAAAGGGAACAAGAAGCTTGGACGTCTGAAAAAAATTTGTCCCCTCTTGATTAACACAACCGTGAGGCGGACGCTGTACTTGCTGATTGTTAGGTCTCAGCTAAGCTAGGCTACTGAGGTCTGGTCTCCCAATACCGCCAAACTAATCTGTATATCCAGAGAAGAGCTACTGCTTGGATACTGAAATTGAAGGGAGGAGAGATTACCTATAAACAGCAACTAACAACCCTCAAACTTACTTCCCCTTTGTTATGAAAGAGAAATTAACCGATTTGGTGTTTTTCTTCAAGACACTTTATGGAAATATCAATCTCGATGTGTGTACATTTGTTTTGTTTGTGAACAATGGTCATTCAAGGCTCAGCCAAAATCCTACGCGCACTCTCAAAACTCCATCCTGCAAATCAAGTACTTTCCAAGCATCGTACTTCAACTGCATTGTTACAATATGGAACTACACCTGTAAAATACTTCCTCCAACCAGCTTCGCCAGCTTCTCCTCTTTAAAAAGAAACATTAAGGACACGTAAAAACACTGTTTAGAGGCACAATTTGACATAGACAATGTCATGCACGTGGACATTAGTATCTGACTGCTCTTGCCACAATTTCTAATTTAAATACTGTACTGTTTATTTCTTGTCAGTCTTTGAACATTGACATTGTAGAATCTGTTATATGTTGTATTGTAACGGTGAGCACCTTGCATGTAACCCGAAGTTCAAGCCCTAATTTGAAATAGGGCCTGACACAAAACCTGTCTAGACCGTGGGATGCCCACATGTTATTTTTAGACACAACATGCAATATGATTGACAAGTGTTGTAGATTTCGTTACACAAAAAATTTATATTCTCATGAAAGGCCATGAACATGTCCGCGAGTGTGCATTTTGCTTTTTAATTAAACTTAAAAATTCAAGGTACTTTTATATAATTAAGAGTCAGTTTCTCTATTTAACCGAACAGCAAACAAAGATTTAATTAGTCAGTTCTGTTTGACCTTTATATTAATTGTCGCCTTGAGCCCTTGACCGAGCTATTTTTAAAACTGTTGTTTATGTGAATTTGCAACCAATCAAAATCCTTCATGATGCTGATCAACCAATCAGATTTCCTGTCCACCAGATGGACGGGAATCCCACAGTTTAGATAGGTTTTGTGTCAGGCCCTATTCTATGATTAGGGCCTGAACTTCAGGTTACCTTGCATGGGACTTTGTGTCTCATTCATGTTTTAATTGGGTCTTCTACAATTTGTGCTTATGTTGTTATATAGTTGGGGTTCTGTTTGTCAGTTGTTGTATTTGTATTTGTTCCTTTGAGTGTTTGTCATATCGTGTTTAGACTTTAATAGTAGATTTTGTAGAATACTCAATAAAATCACAAAGATAACTAAAATAGGCTCAACACAATTATTTTAAACATATTTATTTGGCGCAATTGCCCGAAGAGCAAACAGGGGGCTCTTGCACAAAAATAAAGATTTACATATTGAAGCAACATACAAGAATCACAGAATATTATAAATATATCACAATCAGCTCATTGCTTTAATTGAAACATGTTAATTACATACTGCAACAAGCCCTCAGAAACACAAACATCGAGAATTGTGTAGCACCTCAGACAGCTTGTTAAGCCTGGTTCACACAATGAAATAAGCATAAGCAGCGTAACCTTTGATGTAAGCATAAGCATAACATAAGAATAACAAATGTTGCGTTCTTCTTATGCTTACATCAAAGGTTCCACTTACTTATGCTTATGCTTATTTCAGCGTGTGAACCAGGCTTTACAGTGAAACAGCTACTTACAATATTTCTTTTTT
Source organism: Paramuricea clavata (assembly GCA_902702795.2). NCBI lineage: Eukaryota > Metazoa > Cnidaria > Anthozoa > Malacalcyonacea > Plexauridae > Paramuricea > Paramuricea clavata. Next base: position 17,888 of record CACRXK020009990.1, read on the forward strand.
ACATTATTTACAAACTGAGAAACGAGATGTATCAATTTTAAATATTTGTACAGTCTTTGTACGAAAAACAATCAATCAACATTATTACATCGAGAAAGCAAAAATGAAAGTTTCAGTTCTATTAGAGTTGAACCAATAATTCCCAAGACATTCTGCAACAGTAGTAATTAAATTAAATAGCAAGTATCCCAAAGCGGGCAATGCAACAAATTATGTTCAGTAGTTTCACGATGGTATCTGCACACACAAGTTGAAGATGGTATACAATTATGACGGAAAAGATCATCATTTAAATTACTATTACCTAACCGAAATCTTGTTTGTAAAACTGAAGGGTACCTAGCACCGACTTCGAAAATTTTCGGACATTTTTTTTACAAAATATTCTCTTAATTGAAGTTTTAAAATTGGTAAAAGATGGCAGATTTC
>CACRXK020009991.1:0-18313 GCA_902702795.2 Paramuricea clavata
CACAGATCGAGCTCGTTCTTGGTATATCGCGTGTTCATCGGGGATAGGCCAATTATATACAAAAAGCGTAAACGTAAAACCAGAGTCTATAATTATGGTATACTTTGGAATTATGTGACAGCCATCGAGTAGTTCTAGCCTGAGCTCGCATTCATTCGTTTCATGTTCTACTTTCCAACTGCCAAGAACTTCGTCTTTTTGCATACGTTTCCAGAACTTTTCCAGCGAGAGTGAACCTTTCTTTAGACTGGTTGATGTGCCTTTTGATGTGCTAGGCTCGTCATCAGTCGAAGATCTCACTAAAACGCGACGCTTTTTAGTCTCACCCTCGTGACTCTTTGTTGGCAAGTTCTCCGTAGGAACGCTACCAGTGGCAAGAACCTTTCTTTTGGGATCTTAAAAATAAAACAACTCTACATTATCATTTACAATCAATGACACGTATCAGTGCACATATGCGAGCAGAGCAGTGACCCATGACGAGCAGAATAATACATAATGCTTAGACTAAAACGCAAACGAATAATATTATAATTACTTACGCGAAATGATACATTCGGGCTTAAAATGAAGGTCGCAAAAAAAGATGTTGTTCGCCTCAATTCGTTTTTTCAAATCAGCTGTGACTTGTCTTGTTCTCAACAGCAGACGAAGCCATTCTTCACGGGCTGTTAATCTCTTTAATGCTGTCGTTTCTTCCCCGTCTGCAGCGCCAACAACTGGTATCTTAAATAGCGAACGCCCTTCGTGTGTTCTGCTAGTTGAACAGCCATACAACGCGCAATTTTGACCGACCATACCTCAAAACTATCTTTTTAAGGCATGGCTACAATATATTACCGGTGAAGTTTGTAATTTAGGTCAAACAATGTCGAAAAATCGAAGATATTTGATACGCACACAACGTCAACAATATATCTGTTAACACTTTCCATAACAAGCGCCCCCTTATCTCGTCACGTGACGTTAATAAAGAGGGGACAATAACATATTTGTGACGTGGTCCAGCTAGCCTATCCATCCCATTTCTATTAACCGTGATTCCTGCAAGGGACTAAAGTTGCATTTTTCACAGCTGCTCCTGGTTAAGTCTAATAAATTACCATCTACAATACCATTCAATTATTCAATCAGTGAGATGCCAACAAAATATTGATGTGAGTTTATAAGAGTGAAACGTACAGCTACATGCAATATTATCGCCTTAATTTTAACATATGGTCGAAGTATTTTTAAATACTTAAGGAAGTTAAAACTTCTGGTGTTTCACGCAGACACTGAGCAAAATTTCCAAGTTCAAAAGCAATTTTCAGTCGCCTATAAATACATAAAGCTTGTTCACCCCCAGCTTCGACACTCTCGACAGCTCAGAGATCCGACTCGACTTGTTGATCATTTTGGAAAATATTTAGCATATTTCTAAGATTATAGTTTGTTTCACCCAACGGTCGTAGGCAGTGATGGCTACAAACAGAAGTCTTTTGCAATTGTAACACATAGAAGTTACAAGTCAAGCCATGCTAACTTTCAGATGAAGTTCTTTTCGTGTCTTTCAAGGAGTTATATCTCTAATTATAACAAGACTTCTGTTGTTACACCCACCATATCTGCATGGGGATTTGAATTAATTAAGGATCATGTGACACTCGGTTCCCAGTTGTTTTTTTTCATTTCACGTCTTTCGACGTTAATAATGCTCTGCAGAGAAGATTGGCACCAATATTTAATGATGTGGCTAATTTTTGCATTCGTAGTTTTACTGATGTGAAAGGATTGCATTGAATTAGCCTCTCTCACGCCGCCATTTTTGGGTGGCTTTTCAGCCGGATTTTCAGCCGGATATTCGTCATCGTGAGAAAGGCTAATTACGTCATTTTTTCGCATCCTGCTATAGTGAACTAAGCTTTTCCAATTTCGAAAATAAATGTATTTTGTATTGCATGTATAGAAATTCATTTCCGCAGCAAAATTTTTACCGTACCGAAAATCAGCGTTCGCGATCGTGGAATCAGGCCGTTATCAACTACTTGTTTTGGCATTGTAACGCCCTGACTGCAAAAGTCTCTAACAGGCAAATCTGGCAAACGTTTGTTTAATAAACAGTTTATACCCGTTTTACAACTTCAAGCAAGCTCACAACTTGTTCTAGTTTACAGAATAGAACAAAGGTAACTAAAAGGGGCCCTGTACTTCAGTTAAGCATGTGCTACTACTATATGCTGTCGTAAGCAGATCCTTCATTGATTTCATCATTAGGGTATTTTTCCAAAACCATCAGTTCAGATGCATCTTAAAATAAACATAAAATATATAAAGATACACATTAACTATTTATGAAACTACAGTAACTTCACTTTCATTATATTTCCGCTCCTATTTATATGTCCACGACTGTAATTAATACTTTCATATGCTTAGGCAGTTTGCTGCGTCCCGATATCGTTCACTGTCATTTCCTATGTCTTAATTGGAACTGAAATAGTTTTACGGGAACTAACATTTTCGAACACGCTGAGTTCAAATCTGAAAGTTCTCGCTCCGTAGACCTACAGTTTTCTCACAAACTGCAATTTTATCGACACGGATCGACGATTATGTCATTCAAAAGGACCAATTTCTATTAACCAGTCTTCCTTTTAACAAAAGACCGGTTTTGCTCGAATCATTTTGAGTTATGTAATATTATGCATGTTGGACGCAAACAACATATCTTGTCTACAACTTTGAGAAGGTACAGATAAAGCTTTCTAGAATCTTAGTTCTGGCTCTATCCTAATAAAAACACAACGACGTTAATGCGAAGTCTTTTGGCTATGTCACTGGCCTGAAAAATAACTCTTTTAACGCGATCAAGGTATTTAAAACAAAAGTAACGCGAAGACAACGCTAAAATGAAATATTGTCGATTGGTTGCTGGTCGAACACTTACGACAGGATCAATATCTTAAATAACCTTAAACTATAAGAATAAATGGTCACATCAAAGAAAAAGATCAGTTCCAAAGTATAAAATATGCTCTGTAAACTTACGACGAAGTGGAGAAATGTGTACATGAGCTGTTTACTTAGTGATTTCAACGTATATGGAAGCCCTCTTTCCAATAATATTCGCTTATCGCATAGTATAACACCAACTGATGCAATAGTTCAAATGCAATGATAAGTTATCTCTTGAATTACGTCTCGGAAACTGTGTTGGAAATTTAAATACTGACCATTACATCATAGATTACCGTTTTACATCTTTGTATGAAACATTTTGATCGCATGTAAGGAATTATTTCTCAGCCCAGAGACATAGCCCACAGACTTAACATTAACGTCCATGTGATTTTATAGAGATAGATCCAGAACTATGGATATTAGAAGGACTGATTATCTGTACTTTCTCAAAGTTGTATAGACAAGATATGTTATTTACGTCCAACACGCATAATATTACATAACTCAAAATGATTCGAGCAAAACCGGTCTTTGGTTGAAAGGAAGAATAGTTAATAGAAATTGGTCCTTTTGAGTGACACAATCGTTTGTCGTCATCGAACCGTGTCGTTGAACAATGAAAAAATTTGCTGTGAAATGAGTGAAGACAAAATGGCATTTTGTGAGAAAACTGCGGGTCTATAGAGCGAGAACTTTTCGGATTTGAACTCAGCGTGTTCGAAAGTGTTAAATATTTCAGTTTCAAGATATGGGAACTAGGCACTCTTCGAGGTCACAGCAAACGGCCTAGCTATACTACGTATACTGTTAACTTAATAATTAATAAATATTGGAATTATACGTACTAGCTTGTCCTGGTGATGTGATGTGATGGTCTAGCGTTCTCGTGCACTAACATGCATAAAACGCTTCAGTGCGCGTGCTGTGTTTTAACCGACAATTAAAATTGTGCGTAACTTTAAACGAACGTAATATTAATGAGTGAAAATGAAATTGTATACTGAACCTCCTCAAATAAAGGCACGAGTGTGATAAAAAATATTTGGAGTCAAATACAATAAATTTTTTTGCTGTATTAATAATTTCCGCACACCTTATGCCTATATTAATGCCTTGTAAACATAATCATGTTTCTGAAACTAACTGCTTGCCTAGGTATTTACGACAAATTTTCGAGTTTTATCCTGATTTAAGAATAATATTATTTAATGATCTCAGTAATGCGTTAAACGGACGTAAACAGGAAAATAGTGTATGGTTTATTGGCAACTGCAAAGAAAACAATCTGATGTATTTTTACCATTATTGTTTTCGTAAACATCCGCTGTTGGCATTCCTCTTGTCTCGGGTAGGGCCAAACAACACAAAGAACCGGCAATAGCCAGACCTCCCATCAAACCAAATGGTAGTATTGGATGAATTCTCTTTAGTTCGACAACAAAGGGTGCACATACAGCGCCAATACGGCTTGCGATGCTGACAAATGCCATGCCACTATTCCTAGAGATAAACATGAACCACATTAATTTTGTCATTGTATTTCCCGTGGGAGGACTGAGCACAACCTCGTACCCAGGCTCTTACTTCGCTCGCCCTCCCGCTGCGGTCACGTGACACCCCAAAATCTGGAGTCTTTTCAATTAGCGTTTTAAAAATACTCAGGGAGGAGTGGCAAGGGGATTATTGCCGATGCTGTCAAATGTAAAAATAAAAAAATTTGGACTAAGGTTTTTGAATTTTTTCCCAGCGCAAACGCTTCTGTTCATTTCTGATCATGCAATCAAAACTACATCACACTCCAGCATATAAACTTCGATCAGTTTTTGCACATTGAGCCAGCGATTGATTAGTCAAACGATAAGTCAAATAAGCGGTATTGAAATGAAAATTGACTATTCTGCATTTTAGTTCATGTGATTTGATTGGTCAAATTTGCTCAGATTACACATTACAGGCATGTTGATTGGTCAGACCTATTTTGACTAACGATTGCGCAATTTTGACTAATCCTGCAAATAGATAGCAGCTTCTGATTGGACAATTTGGCAAAAGAGTTAAAGAATATCTCCTCTGATTGGCCTTCTAATCTTCAATTTGGAAGCATTGTGCACTTGGTAGCTCTGTTGCAGCTCTGTACAATTTTACAAGCGAATTATTTCGCTTAAAGTGCTTATGAAACGAAATTTTTGCCTGCATTTTTATTGTTTTATTAAAAGGTACTGCTTAAATGATGACGAATGACGTTTACACTTTGTGCGTATCTCATCTCATTCGCAAATTATCGCACTTTCTTTATTTTGAGTTGTGACGTCACTAGTTTGACTCAAAATAGTGGCAATAACAACAAAATCTGATATCTTGATGATAATTTAATAGAATTCAATGAAACTTGGAATGCTTAGTGGGTGCAACGAAGTGAACAACTTGGCTTGTTTATATGGTTGTTATTGCAACACACTCGTCCCCAATCCCTTCTCTTCCAATTTCTCTATGATCCATTTCCAACGAAATAAATAGTAATTTCTGCAATTGTCGCTTATTATTATAATACGTGTAGGTATTATGAGCAGTTTAAACCGTTATAACATGCAAACATCCCCTGCAAGAGGTCTACAGGGGAAATTTGTGAAAAAGTAGAGAAGAGACTGGGGACTAGTGTGTTGTCATGACAACCACATGACCTTCCAAAAAATATTTATATGGGTGCACCCACTAAGTGTACCGGGTTTCATTGAATTTTATAAAATACTCACTAAGATATCAGACTTTCTTGTTATTGCCATCATCTCAAGTCAAACTAGTGACGTCACAACTCAAAATTTAGAAAGTGCGATAACTTGAGAATGAGATAAGATATGAAGAAACTGTAAACGTCATTCTTCATCGCTCTAGCAGTACTTTTTAGCGCAGCAATAAAAAATTAGGTAAAAATTTCGTTTCATAAGCACTTTAATCTTAGTATATTTGTTGAACTATTTTCGAAATAAAGATTTCGAAAGGGTTATATCGTTATTTGTTACGATAAGGGATGCTCTCTGGTGTTCTGTGGAGAATATTTCAAGCTGATAATTCATAAATTCGATGGATGCAAGAAAATTGTCTTGGCCGAAACTATGATGTGTTGATTTCTCGTCGTCTAACATATTTTCAAGAGATTACTAAGAAGAGGTGTATGGCAATAAGGTAAAGTGGTTTGAATTTTGAACAATAAATCGTTGAATTGAACGTACGATTTGCATAATTGTGCGAGGTTATAGGTCCAAAGTTTCATATACTGCATACATATTCATTTTATATATGTGTATAAAATTAAAACACTTCAAGTGGCAGAAACTTGATCTCAAATATTTGATCATGTTGGATAAAAAATATTTATTGTGTACATGCTTTATAGAGTATTGATTGACTGATAATAGCTCTACAAATGTACTTTATGAAGATAATAATAATAATAATAATATAATCTTTGGTTATATTTTTAGATCTAATGCAACTGGCAATTGCCTGTATAGCACTGTTTCCTAAGCATTGACAGGTACCAATGACCTATAAATTTGACCTTGATAGTTTAAATGTTTACAGTGCAAGTGTGAAAGGTCTATACAGTAGGTCACTTTTTATACAGTATAAGCAAAGAAGCACTATGGTTGAAGACTAATTAAATTAAATGACTTGGCTTGGTCATGATGCAAATTCACCAGGATATTATTCCTAACATACTGTAGGAAACTTTATTAATAAATTTTCTGGAGCATGAGATTAAAGTTAAATATATCAGCTTGCAAAACTCTCGCCTCCAATAACAATAACCTCACTCTTGTACACAACACTGACATGAGAAAAAACTTCCTGGGCCATGAGAAAAAACTTCCTTCATCATCAACCAAACTTAGCCTTTCAAGATCACCACCTTAATTCCCATAATCTCTTCCCTCCCCAAACATTCCGGCTTTGTAGACAAAAGCTGATGCCAAATATCGGGCTGATCTCATTGGCTTGAGATGGGTCCATTGCATCTTGAACCAGTTAAATGTTTCAACAGACCAGGGCTTGAAATAACAACTGATTACCAATCAATAATCAGCAAGAAATTGCTTATGATCAGCGGAAAAGCAGGGTTTTCAACCTGAAAAGCAGGGAAAGACATGACTGCCAATCACCATGATCAATCACCATGATCGGGAATTTTGGGAATGTTATTTCAGGCCCTGATAGACAAACACCATGTTGATAGTATGTGTCTATATACAGTATGTAAGCATAGTGTAAGAATAACAGAATACTGTGTTAAAAACCTTGCCAATTATTTCAGATAACTAGACAAGTAAAGTAATAGTCATTTGTAATGAATCTTTTGTATTTGAATCTACTGTGATTAAAATATGTTTAATTAAAATGCCAGGTAAAATAAACTTGTTTTCAATAAAAGTTGGCTTCCAATGAAGCTGCAGCTTTGAGGCACAATTTCACTTGTGATGTTATACATTTTCATAGTGGACAGTATATATTAACAAGATGATGAATTTAATTAGATTAGACATAGGTTAGTAATAGGGGGAATGGGGAAGGGGCTAAAGGGAAAAACTGGGCAATTTCACATGTTGTCACCCATTTTTAACCAAGCTCCTTTTGCAATGGTGAAAGGTGTGAGGTGGGTTTATGGCACCTTAAAACCAGATTGCTCATTTTAGGTGGTTTTCATTGTCACCCATTTCTAAGTTCTAACCAAACTCCTTTTGCTCTTGAAAAGGTGTGAAGGCAAGCAATCTAGTTTTAAGGTGCCAGAAACATGTGCTTGTGTTCAGCTTTTTCAAGGAGCTGTCCTTGTTGGATCATGGTTTACTATTTTTGGTTAATGTGTTTCCTAGGCATTCTGATGAACCAAGGTATTTTTTATTTATTTATTTATTTATTTAGCTTTGCCAACTAGGGCAGGGTCACCACAACAGCATATGCCAATTACTGTGGGCCCTTTTTACCTAACCCACCCTGTCAACTTTCCCTGTGGGAGGAAACCGGAGTACCCGGGGAAAACCCACGGCTTTCGGCAGAGCGTTGACTTTTACTCTTTTCACATGGGGACTGGGTTCGAGTCGCACTGAGAAGGTACTTAGTGAGACTCGAACCTGCAGCCTCAACACTGTAGGGCAAAACAGTCTATATAATACTTTATCATATATATGCTGAACATTGGCAGGTACGAAAACTATATCATTTGCGCATTTGTAGTTTGATAAAATAAAATATCTATACTCCCACGAAAGTTGGACTATCATCGTGACATTGAATGACGTCATGGCAAATGACGTCATCACGTTTTGCGTCATCGATGACGTCATAGATTTTTGACTAACGTGCGAAAAATCCTAGATCCGCCCCTGAATAGTACAGCGTTTAATGTACGATATATATTTATATCTAAATGACATGCCAGCGAGGATCAACAATATAATTATTCGTACAAATTTGGGTATCTTTTGTATACCTTCGCTTGCTGACTTGCTCACTAATGAGAATAATCCGTGAAGCCACGACGACCTCAAAATGTACTATACTATAGTCTGATGTCAATCCGAAGACGAAGTTCAGAATACTGTTATAGTTTCGTATATTGGATTTAAGCGATAGATTCAAGTCATTTATGATAGACTTTTTGCTGTGATGCTTTGCTATTGCTTTTGGTTTCCATTTCTAGTTTTATTTGTTCGATAGTCTTATAATATATAATATTAAAATGAATAAAGTTCAAATTCTTCAAAATGCTGTTGTTGACATTTGCTAATTTTAGTAATTTTGTCAACGAGTGTAAGCCAATCAGAAGCCTGCGTTTCTATACGAACGCCACTACCAAGAAAACCTATCATCCGTGCAGGCCCTCTATTCTTCGCGCCGCCCGCAACCCAGGGCCTGTTCGCAGGCTAACACATATTTTGATCGCTCGTACTTGCGGTGGATGTTTCGCTCGTTTTCAAACTTCTGAGTTTACATTGAACCGATTTCCACTAAATTTACGATTCTTTGAATAACCAGAACGTTGCTTAGGCATTTTCAAAGAAGTAAACCACAATTAGTTACCAAAAAAATCACTGAAACTTTCAAATTCAAGATGGCGTTGTAAGAAAAACTTCCATTTAAAACATCGAGACAAAATAGACATTGTACTTCATTTAAGATATGTTATACTGGCTTCAAATACAAGAGTAATATGGGAGGGGTAAGCAGGTACAAATGTAGACTATTTTGGTCAGCAATAACGAGCCAATAACATCGATTTAACCACAGCATTTGGTTGCTAAGGTGGTTGCTATGGGCCAATTTCAATATTAGGCAACTTTGATTGCAAAATTTACCCCTAAGGAACTCAGATACGACAAAAATATAATGCCAGCATGAAAGTGCATATGATGGAGCCCCCAAATTTATATATTTCAAAAAAGTGAATTTTTTGAAAATACTATGTATAAGACCACCTTAACTGTAATTAGTTAACTGCGTTGCACAAAACGTAGTTAGTCGGATAGTTAACTAATCACGTAGTCACAGACGTAGTTAACTGTGCGTGGGGCTTGCGTGGGGCGTTTAAACACAAAATAACATAAAGTAAGCAGCGAGTAACGACCGCTGACAGACATTTTCAACATGATTGTGGACTCGTATTTTGCAAATAGGCGGAAATTTTATTCAAAACACTAGAAAACAGTGAAAAATATACAAGAAAACAAGGAAAAACCGCCACAAAAATCATAAAAGAATGCAGTTTTTCCTTGAGATGCCTACGTTAAACCAAGGTATAGCTGTTTGGCAATTATATATCAGTGTTTCTTGGTGTAATGGACCATACTTCGTCTTCGAGAAATCGTCCTGTGCAAAAATATGTTCTGTTTTCGTAAAAACACCAAAGCGATAGCGTTTGAAGAGTTTATATTGTCAGGAAACATTCACAGGGAAGATAGCGATTGAAAATCTCAGGTAACCGTTGCTTTTCATTGTTGTTTTATTGAAAAATGTTGTTCACTCCTATACAAACGCCATTTTTAACTACGTTTTGGACAGTTCTATACCCTAAAGCATAGTTAACTTTAACTACTTTTTAACTGCAGTTAAGGCTAACTACACTTTTATACAACCGGCTTAACTACCAACCTCGTTCCCAGGCTCTTTGCTCTTGGGAAGCAAAGACCCTGGTCGGGGCTGGGGGTAAACGTATAATATGACTATGGGTCGGGAGGTAGAGGAGCGTGTTTGTTGCGTTTTGAAAATTGCAACTTTATGTGTTATAATTTCGGGTGATAAAAATGTAATTTGCAACAAGAGATTGTGAAAGGAACGTTCTAGATTCGTACTGATAATGACAAGACTTCCTGCTATACTGAATGTCATCAATAATAAGTGTTGCGTTACATTTCAAGCGAGAAGCTGGATCATATTTCACTTGCCAGTGGCGTAACGTTATATCAAGGGGCCCCCGGTTCAAAGTTTTCGAAGGCCCCCCTAGTAGAAGTGCCAAAGGCACGAGTCGAGCGCCGTATATGCACGAGTTTTCTAGGGGGTCCAGGGCATGGTCATCCGGAATATTTTTGAATCTAGACTCCCTGAAATGCCATTTCCTGGACTTTGGGGAGAGATTTTACAGAATTCTGATGGTCATAAAACGACATTGTAACATATCAGAGGCCCTGGCCAATGTTTTGGCCCTATCACTAGCCTGCATGGCAGGCGGTACGTAGGAAATACCGCCTGCCGCAAAACTGGGTGTAAATGAACTACCGCCCCTGAAGCATCAACGCTATTTATAGATGCATTAATTAAGTAAATATTCAAAATTAGCCACTCCCAAGCTGCTCCCAAGTCCCAACTGCCCAACATAAAATAAATTCCTTGATTCTCATCACCGCCCGACTGAATTTTAAAATCCTTGTGAAAACGTTTTATTTTTCGTTATACAATATAAATGTACCGCCCGACAAAATAATTCAAGACAGTTAATTTTTTCATATTTTATATAGAGTTTTTATTGCCATTTTAAACTTCCAATTTGAAACAAACAGAATTTTGAGTGAAATTTCATTGTATTTTAAAGAAACTCAGTCATTCTGTCATTTTTCGTGGAGATACGAACTATTGATATATAAATTATATAAATATAAAAAATAAATCTCCCACTGTCTTCGACATTTCAAAGTGTAGACTGTGTCTAGTGATGAGAATCAAGGAATTTATTTTGTGTTAATATAAACCAAGCCCGTTTAGCCGTTTAGCTGCCTTAAAACGGTGGTTTAATAAGCTCAAAATACAAAGCATGCAAGTCTATACTATAGATTCATCATCAGTCAACAACCAACTGAAAGTATTGAACCTTATAGAACGATAGATTTATTTGTTTACAACTATACATATTCAACGGGTATATAAGAGTTTAACTGTTATTTGATAATGACTGCATCAACCGGCCCCTTGTTTATACTTTGGAGGTTCGTATATATTAATATCTATCAAGTATCTTTGGTTCAGAACATGACTGATAGGCCTGTATGGAAATCCCACTGTTCGATTCAGTGAAGAAATATCTCCTAATTTCTATCGATAGTTTTAGTAAAATGTCAACATTATTGCGATTTATGGCCTTTGAAAGTCAAGCGAGATAGTATATTATCAAATTATTAAATACGCATGTAATTGTCTGAACGAAAATATAGACTAGCCCATACCTTTCGCCGATCATAACTTCGGCCCCTTCGGACGTATCTTCTTTGTTAAATATTCTTGTTCGAATCTCTATCAATAACACTATTTAGAGTGTTATTTTTCAGCTTGTATCTTTTAATTTGCTTCTTTTATTATGTTATTCCATTTCTGGTCTGACTTGACGTGAACTAATTTCAAAACGCAGAGTTTCAAAACGTCAAAATATTTGGTTAATGATTAACATTTAACCGAATTTAGCCGTTGATTGACAACTACATAAAAATACTAACCAATCCGTTTTTCCCGTTCACCAGCGGACGGGTAATTCAAAAACCCCTAGTTTTGCGGCAGACGGTATTTCCTTTGCTTCCCTAATTTTCGCTGCCCGTAGAAATACCGCCTGCCATGCAGGCTAGGATAATCCGTTTCAGGGAGGAATCTGATTGGCCGTTGAAATGGAATGCGCAGTTCAATCTTAGCCAGGATTCCTGGCTTCCGGCAACGGATTATCCCAGAGCCTCGCATTCCTTCCCGAGGATCGCAGGCTCGGGGAACGAGATTGGTGACGCGGGTGATATCAACCTCGTAACCAGGTTCTTTCCTCTTGTGGAGAATCACGTGATCTGCTAAAATCTAGTAGATTTCTAATTAACTATCTTGGATTCCTTTACGACAATCATACAAAAAGCAAATTATAAATTAAACTATAAGAATTATCCCAATATCAAATATTTATTGACCTTATCTTAAATTGCTAATTAAAAATCTGCTAGATTTTAGCAGATCACGTGACCAGCGTCTACCAGGATCTTTTCTCCCCTCGCCAAGAGCAAAGATCGTGGGTACGTGGGACGAGGTTGGGGTGATATACGATCGCTGGAAAGTCCTAGTCCTGCATTCTTGCGGCCGGAAAGATAACTCACTGGCACTGGAAGATTTGGTTGCTCTCGTGGGAATAATCGGTTTAGGGAGAATATCTTCAGACATGACTTACATTCCATCTTCTTTTTCGTATTTTGACCCCAAAGCCTTCGGGAAATGTACATGCACTCACCTTCCCCTTCCATTCTATATCCAAAAAGGAAAATAATATATCAAGGACCATATTATATCGATCATCATCATATCGACTTTCGGGCCCGCAGTAATTGGCAAATCGGCAAAGTTTATAAATTAAAATTAAAAAAAAAGTCCAGTTTCGAGATATACCACTATTGTCTTAATCGATCTTTCGCTTCGTCTGTACGTTTGGCGGGTTAGCTGGCATTATATACATGCATTATGCGAAGGACGCAGCTCAACCTGATGCAGTCGAAGGCTTACTAAAGGCTAGTTTCCACTCAGGAAAATTATCCGTGGATTGGAACGGACAAGAATTTTTTTTTTGTGTTAAAGTCATTAGTTCCAACCCAGAGCTCACAAGACAAAGAAAAACTTTCTTGTCCGTTCCAATCCACGGATAATTTTCCTGAGTGGAAACTAACCTTAAATGCGCCTCTGGCAGTCACCTCATGACTGATCACGGAGCACAGCTACGGTGAGTTGCTAAGGGTGCTAATCCCAACCCACCCTGTCAACATTCCCTGTGGAAGGAAACCAGAGTACGCGGAGAAAACCCACGACTTTCGGTAGAGCGTTGACTGACTCTTCACAAAAGTGTCATTAATCCGATAAGGATCAGACGTTTCTATCCCACTCCCCTCCGCAGAGCCTTACGCCGAATTTTTAGTAAAATTACGTAATATTACTTGGGAAACAAGTTACGTAATTGTTAGTCAAAACGCCCATCGGTCTCCCCCCCCCGTCGCGCACCACTAAATGTCCTCCACTATCCCTACATTATCCCTACAATCCTATATAATTGACTTTGCGGAGGAGAGTGTTTCTATCCCATGACTCTGGAAATGCCAACCCACAGTCTCGGAGGTGAAAGCATAGATATTTTATATACACTAGATAGTGCATCTAATTATTCTACAATTCAAAAATTGAAGCCGTGATTGCAGACTCAGGATATTCCCATGAAATGAGAAGACTCGTATGTTTTCTACTTCTTAAACAGGGAACTTAAACATTAAGTTAAACCTATTCCAAATACATTTTCAAACTGTTCAAATTACTTGTGACCACGCTTTTGAGGCCGAGCAAACAAATATAAAACGGCACTTTTCCGTGTTGATATACAGCCATCAACACGAGTGGAAATTGGGAAAACGAGAAGTGTGTTTTTACCATTTTTACACAATTTTGAGTTTTCCAATTTCCACGAGTGTTGATATAACTGAGTATACCAATATGGAAAAAAGTTTTACTATTTGTTTTATAATATAGCACAAAGAAATATAAAGGAAGAAATGTTCCGACGTTTCCGTGTTGACATTGAGTTATATTACACAATCGGTACATATTGCAAAAACTCATTGAATAATTCATGAGGAAAACTAAAGAAAAATCATAAGCGAAAAGTCATAGTACATACATACATACATACATACATACATATATATATATATACATATATATATATATATATATATATATATATATATATATATATATATATATATATATATATATATATATATATATATATATATATATATATATATAATTGTTGTCTTTTCTACTTAAAATTAATTTTAATTATAAATATATATATATATAATGGATTAAATGGATTAAATTATAATGGATTATAATGGATTAAATTCCCAGAACATGCACTGTTGGGCTACTGTTTATAACTTCTAAAATCTGTTAAAACCTGGCTGTAATCATAGCGTGCTGCATAACTCGGCAGCAATCAACATTCAAGCGCCACTTGTCGAGTAATTATATAAATCTTTATACGGAAATATCATGAAGTGGTTTTTGGAATTTCGCAATTTCCGATACGTGGCTGAACTGAAGTGGTTAAACGAGCATGTAAAATGACATGTAAAGCGACATGAGTCACATGCATTTACCTGACTCTCGTATACGTTTAATTTATTGTGTAGGTTGTTTACTGTTTAACCTCAATTTCCATAGAGTGTTATCAAACAGAGGTTATCACATGTGCGTAATTACAAAGCTGCAGAAACGCGAAATAGGCGTACTAAGAGGCCTAGGGACTAGGCTGCAAAGCTGGTTTAGGGGAAAGAGCCTGGGAACGAGGTTGGTTTAATTCCTGTTCAGTAGACGAACTTGTCTGTAGACGGATCGACCATCTTGTGAATGTGTCTACCATTTCATTTTCCGTGTTCATGTGTTATATCAGTGTAACAGACAGAATTGCAATATAAGGTCATAATAAAGTCGTCTTTATTCACCTCTAGTCAGGGTTGTGAAAGCGTGAACAGGAATTTGGCAGAGTCAAGGGACTCAAGGCCGCCAAAACCATGTCAAGTTTTCTTTGGCGGCCTTATGCACGAACAAATCTCCCTTGTCCAAAAGCTGGCGATGACAAGCCTAGGCCAATATACCCGGAAAACCTGGAATCGACTTTTTACACGACTTGTTACCTTTCCCAAACCTACAGGTCGGAACAGTCGGCCAAGGAGGCCACCTTGATTGAATTGACATTTTACAATTGCAACTAAAAACCGCGGCAAAACAATTTATTGACCAGACAGAAATCAAAATGATACATTTCCTTTTTGGTTTTGATACAACTCCCATTAACGTTCACAACTCTAGCAAAAGTACCAAAACCGTTTACGTACCATAGACTACTCTTAGCTCCTGAATCGGGGTCGCACAGAAACTCGCACAGCAGGTAGCTCGTGTCTTGCTGTGTAGGTTCCTGTGCGGGCGGACGGTGGCGACCAAATTATGTCTCGGTGCCAACGACACTAGCAACAGTAACATAGATAGTGAATCTGAATTGAATGCATGTAATAATAGTGGTTAAAAATAAGTATGGTAGTGATTGTTTGAAAGTAAATCCGTGGGTCTATAAAGTGGAATGATTCCCAAAAAAGGGCATAGAACATGTCGTATAGACCTTTAATAATCCATGCATGAATTTAATCCATGAATGAAGTTTCAACGACAGCCGGTTCGTAGCCTACTGTTCAGTTTGTGTTATGTAAATAAAACATAAGTCATAAAATCAAAATTTTACCTTGTCAGTAAAATACTGAATGGCTATTTGATCGGTATTCAATATTATGAAGTCGAGAATATGTAATAAAATGAAAAATTGTTCCTATATATAGCTTCGATATACAGGGTGTATAAAAAAAAACGCAACCTCGGAATTTCCTAAGAAATCACTTTGCAATTCTTAAGCATAAAAGATTTTAGGCCCCTGAGAATTGAAATCGAATTGCTAATAGATCATATTACTGTTGTTGTGCATTAAATAAATGCATAAATTTTGCTTTATGCACTCGCGTGTGCAGTAATTTTGACAGTTGTGCTATTTTAAATTCCCAGGCGCTTAAAATCTTTTGTCTCTAAAACAATGTCGATTTCTTGGGAAATTCCGAGGTTGCGTTTTTTGTTGATACACCCTGTATATAGACTTTTTGTAATTTTCACGAGAAGGTATTGTGTCTATTGTGATTGAAACAAATTGTGTTGAGAAAACAAAGCCAAGTAGTTTACAGAAGTTAAGGTACTTAAAATCACTATAATAATTGACTTGAGTGTATATACTTTCCTCGGACAAACTTGGTTCGAAAGAGGAAATTTTCATTTTGATAGTTGAATGTATTTATGGCCATTTATGGACGCTTGTTTAAATACCCATGCATGGTATAATTTTAGTATGAAGACAAGGATAGTCACCTTTGTAAAGAACGCTTTCTTTGTAACAAAGTGTGGATTATTTTGGCATGCAGATGAATCATGCATTAAATTGTTAAATGCACGCAGCCAGAGCCGGGTAGACGTGATATATATATAGATACATGTAACACGTTACTTGTGCCGCACCCGGCGGCTATTCCTGCCTTGTGTAGGCAAAGTTCCGGTATACTAGTTCCTGTTTCTCTGAGGTATCATGTCCGGTATTTAATAATTCGATTGTGTTTGACATAATTTTGTGAAGTGCAATGTTTTGAAATAATATATATACATTTTGACATCGAATGTGGGTGTATTATATGGTCTCGGATTAAAGATCTACGTGTATAATTCGTCCTTGTTTTATGCTGCCGGCCACTGTTACAACAAACTTGTGAATCGGGCTTCGAGAGTGCTTACAAAATCCTTGAATTTCGTCCTGTGTATTGTGTATGACGTCGATTGGCGATTGCTACCGTGGCTACAGCTATTTAATTAACTTTTGATTTCAAGATTTAACCTTGAACGATCGAATCATGACATTGGTAGAGAATTTACAGATATGGAAACAGGCTGTAGAGCGCTATAACGAAGGCGACTTTCAAAGTTCCCTGGATAAATTTAAAGAGATGAAAGATTCGTCCGCCAAAATAAAATTTAACATTGGCAGGGCATATTTATCATTATGTGACTTACAGGCCGCCCTTCTGGTGAGTAATATCGGGTTGTATATTGTATTTAAATTTGGAACTGGAGTATGTAATATATATTAACCAGTATTTATAATTCTAGGATATTAAAGTGCTTTAGACCCTAAAATTTATGTATATCTGTAGTCTGTTTGTGAACATATTGAACATTCCTGCGTATAGTAAATTTCCCGTAAAAGCTTCCTATGATCATCAGACTTTATGTATGTTTAATTAAAAAAATGTTGGTTTAATTATATTTTAAATCCATGTAGGTGTATCATGCATTTAGGTGCAGTTAAGGATGCAATATTGTTTGTCTTTAATATTGAACATTCAGAGATAAAAATATTGTCTGTTCTATACAGACTATATATACTGTATCTATATTCATAGATTTGGAAACACACATTTGTAACAACTAACAAGCTGTTCAATGTTACATGAAAGTGATTGGCTGATCATAATGAATGATGTCAAGTGCTCCTTACAAACATTAAAGTTGAAAAAGACCTGGCTAATTGACTGTTTGATTTAATTAAGTTTCGAATGACGAGGGCAAACAGACAGTGACAGCACAGAATAAAGACACACAGAATGTTGACTCAGTGTAACCGCTGCCATGCCATGATTCGTCATCAAAGTGCTGATGCTGATGGTCCTAGCCAGTGGGCTTATAAGGGCATTCCCCCCTGGATGTCTGCCATTTTGAATATTATCAGGAATGCCTCACATAAGCGCACTGGCTCATAGGCAGCCCACTAAACGACTGAATTTAAATTAAAACTGCAGTGAAATTATAAAATTTAACGAAAATAATCACAAGTTAGCGAAATATATTGCGAAATGTAGCTTATATTAAATCGCCACTCGATTGCATTATCGGCGGACTGACGTAATATAAAGTATACCTAAGGTTGGCAAGGGATTTCAACTGATTGAACTACACACAAAAATATATCCGTCGTATTTTAAAAAGCAGAAAGAAACTAGCCCTAAAAACAACATAAATATAAACAAGGATAATTTTACTAACCTGTCTGTAACTTTTTTTGTCAAAGTACAGCTTTAAATGTTGATAAATTTACGAAAGTTTACGGTGTTTTGTCGATATTTTTTGCTGTGACTATGCGGGATGCTCGCATCCTGCTACTGGACAAATTTTTCAAAATAAAACTCAGCTGTTCATTGGCTGTAGCCGGTTTCGTGTTTTCGTTGCTTACGAC
>CACRXK020009992.1:0-18313 GCA_902702795.2 Paramuricea clavata
ACTTCATTTTACATAATAAAGGGTAATTGCAAGAGCTTATTGCGATATAATAATGCGCTGCAAATCAATATGTAATTGTTATACGTGGGGGCCGCCAGACTTTCTGTATTGTGACACTCCGTACTCAGTGACAGTATACTCAATGACAGTATACTCAATGAAACAAGAGCTAAGCGAACATATATCAATTTGCGCAAGTAATTTAAACAAGGGAAATTTTCTCCTTCATTTTACATCAGAAAGAGTAATTGCAAGAGCTTATTGCGATATAATAATACGCTGCAAATCAATATGTAATTGTTAGACGTGCGGGCCGCCGGCCTTTCTGTATCGTGACACTCAGTACTCAGTGACAGTACTCAAAGAAACAAGAGCTAAGCGAACATATATGATTTCACTGTCTGAAATCAAATGTTTTTAAATGTGGCATAAGTGTCGCAATTCTGTTTGTTGGTATTTTGTAGGAAAATTGGGCCTTTGGAAAGGACAATCACAGTACTCGCCATAACATGAGTTAAGACAATGTCTATATCTCATATTAAGTTTGGAGGTTTTAATGAGTAATGTCAATTATTGCTTCAAATATACAATTTGATTTACCTACTTACCATGAGATTTTAAGGACAGTAACAATGAACAAAATGTTGTGTATATTTTATGTATTTATTTACAATACGACGAAAAATTAAGCAATTACTGTGAGTACTGTTCATGAGTACTGTCAGTTAGTTATTAAGCTACTAGAGTTCATTTATATGTATATATAGATTAATATTTTGTCCGATACGGCACCAGACTTAATTATTTGGTCAACATCACATCATAAGGACGACCCAATGTTCAATTAGCCTGACACGGTCTATGCATGCATGCCTCTACAATGGCCTCTACAATGGCATCAGCTCTTTTTGTAAGAAATTTCTGAGTGTCCGCTCTGCTGTATGTGGCTATAAACACGATTCGTTGTTGCGCACGTGATATATTCCTCATATCCATAATTATGATATGTTGGATCTTACACAGCAAGATTAATTAAAAATTCTATTTGTCAATTGGCATGTGTAGCTTTAACTGAAAATATGTATACTAAAATATATCTATAATTACGTTGTATCAGTCTGCCTTTATAACCATTACGGTCCGTTCAAAATAGACATATATGCTATTTGAAGAGAAGATTAAGGCCCTACCCAGAAATCCGGTCTCAAATTACAGTACACAATATTTATTGATATCTACCTATCATTCAATATTTAGGAATACCACAATGACTTTTGAAGTGTTATCCAGTAGTACAAGAACATAAGTACATTTTTGAATATTTCTACAACTGGTGTTCTAAATTTAATACATATATATGTAAAGGATTAAAAACATAATTTTCGGACAATCTTGGCCAAAAGTTCGTAGAACGACAAAACAAATTTGCAACTTTTTAATATACTTGGGTTTTAAAATCATTTTGCACCTCCCCCCCGCTCCCCCCATTCAATGTTGCTCTCCCACATTTCTAGTACACGTGCAATTTTGTTGTAGAGTAGGTCAGATCATAAACATACACGAAACGGCAACATTGAATGGGGGGAAGGGGGGCGCGAGGCCTTAAAAATGCATAAAAATTTATCGTCGTCCTACGGTTTATGGCCAAGATTGTAGATTCAACAACTTGCCACAGTTGGTTCTATTTGCTACATGAGCGAAGCATTGATCCCAAGATGCATTCAGTAGAAACCATGGTATTAAATAAAAACAATTTGATCTATAAAGTTAAAAAGTGTATAAAATTGAATTTTTCAAGAGTAAACTGTCAGTCTTCCTCAAATATGCTAAAATGATTGAACGAGGCATAATGAATTACGATAAAATGAGTAGCGAAGTTTTTGATTTTACAACTCTATTATGGTAGCTTTTACACCAGTTTTGAAAAATGTTAAACTTATTAAACTTGTGCTCTTTAGCAGTAATTTAAGAAAGCAAATTAACCACTAGTCATGCCATCACCAAAGCAGTAAATTAAGATTTGGCATTTGAAGTTGACTATTGGTGTATAAATTTTATGCTTGAACTGCTACTAGCCCTCGTAGCAGAGGACATTGCTTCATGGGTACTAAAGTAAGGAATGACCTACAACAACCTGCGCAAGATTTATGCAGAAAACAAGATGGTGGCAGTAAAATAGACTAGATTAATTAGTCCTTTTAAAGTGTTTTCAAGTAAAAATAGTCAAATGAATTATTCTTTTGGATATCATTGTACATCAGCTCTTGGGCAAACGTCATTTATTAAATATATATGTTTAAATAAAAAAAATCATAGCCAACAGAAGCCTCTGCAGAGGAGACAGAGTCATTGTTTCATTGTAGTTATTTTATAGAGCAATTACCAAGTGGTTTGCAAAGCAGGAAGGATAGTGTGATCCATGCACTTGGGCAAAGCAGGAAGGATAGTGTGATCCATGCACTTGGGATGTTACTTGACTTGTGGTAAGCGTTTCCAAAAGTCTTGCGACATCCCTAGTGCATGGATCGTGCAATCATGCACAGAAAACCATTCGGTATTTCTTTAAAGACCAACTTTCGAATGCCTTGCTTTCACCATGGAGTTGAATACAGCTTTGTATGCCCCCCTTCAGATACGATTTCCTGCAGTAAACACAGATTTTCATTGTTCTCTTTCTGCACATAGACGTTCAGCAAAAGGCAGCCACTCTCGTTTTTGGGCATATGAAAAATACATGACTAGCTTCAGTGATTGCCCCGCATGTAAACCTAAGACTCAACACCAGAGTTTATTGTTTGTTGACTTCATAGATACTGTGCCTTCACATTCATTGTATAATCGAAAGTCAGTCTTAACATCTGGAGTGCAATTTGCCTTTGTTTTCAATAGGATGGTATCATGGAATGGACTACGATGAGTAACATGTGGCTTAAGCAGTTCATTGGTTGAAGACGTCACAATCAAGTGCCCGGTATTGCCCTCCTCTGCGTCCTATGCCACCTCAAGAAGCTCATTCTGAAGAGTTGCCTTGGGATCAACTTGCCCCGTTGGTGATGTCTGTGATGGAGGTGCTTATGTCGCTGTAGGTGATAGCTGCTCTAGTGAATATGGTCGTGTTGTTGATGGTTGTGGTGTCACTGGTGTTAATGGTTTTAGAGGTGTTGATGCTTGTATTGGTGCTTGTGGTAAGGGTTGTGAGATTGATGGCTGTTGTGGAAGTGGTGCTTGTGGCAGGTGATGCTGGGTGTGGGGATGCTGATGGTTATCCTGGTGCTGCTGGTGATTGTTGTGGGGTAGATGGCTGATTTGGAGCCAGCGGTTTTGCTTCAAGTGGTGGGAAGTTGCCTATTTCTGGAACACATCTGGTTTTGCTAAGGCATTGTCTCTCTGTGTTATACCTAGATTCAACAACTTGCCACAGTTGATTCTATTTCTACACAAGAGAAGCATTGGAAATGCATTCAGTTGAAACCATGGTATTAAATAAAAACAATTTGATCTATAAAGTTAAAAAGTTGATAAAATTGAATTTTTCAACGGTAAACTCCTCAAATATGCTAAAATAACTGAACGAGGCATAATGAATTATGCATTATGTATCTTCGTCACCTTATATGTACACACGATAACATGAACATCTCAAGAAGAGGTGACAGTGCTAAAGGCCCCTCATACAATATCATCGGGCGCCTGAAGCACTGGCAAAAACGGTTGCTGTGTGTCCTTTCAGTTCAATTTTATAGAGAAATAGTTTTGTTTGCGCTTGTGGGACTTGTAGTTTTATCCTAGATATACGCATGTGGGGAACACACCATACTTATATTCCTGTGTTTATCCAGTTTAACATGTTCTTCGAATTAACCTTATCATTAATGATAATATGTAAACTAGAACAGTATAATTGACCTCCGCTTTGTGGAGATTTTAATTTAGGGCGATTAATTAAACTGAAATATGTTCTATCATGATGTATTACATGCATGTCCTCACAAATGTCTAATGTAACGTTAGATAGGTTCATTGTCATACAGTCCCGACAAGCAGCAACGTAGTCTTCAAGCCGAAAATAATTACTTTTGATTTTGGTTGGTAATGATAATACTATAGATAATTACTTTGGACAAACTAGCATTATTGGATATATTGCAGCCAGCTTCTACCTTCGGCCTCAGCTGGCTGCAATATATCCAATAATGCTGTTGCATGGCCTCAGGCTCAGTAATTATCTAATAAATAACTGATCCACCATTAGTAATAGTTGTACCACAGTCGAAGAATGTAATTAGTGGACAGTTGGCAAAATTGTTGTCTACCAGTTACACTAAGAACCATCCATAAAATGCTTAGCAGTATCAAATGACTGAATTCCTGCAATATACTGCGCCCTTTTCTCCTCAGTGTCACAATCTGCAGGATATCCACTTGCCTGAAGAAGAGTAAGAGTAAGGATAATAAGTCATAATTGATAAGTAACATATGAAAAACAATATTAATATCTTACCTCTTGCTTAATCTTGAGGAAGGTATCCACGTAGTCTTTGAAAAGGCCATCTGTTTGATTAGGAGAGTGCCAAACTTCATCAATCTTGAACAAACAGTATCCCTTCTCCAACGCTTTCTGCAACTCGAGAGTGACCCAGGTACCATGTGGAGCTCTGTCAACGTCAAGGTGGTTACAGGGTTCTTGTTGCAGGGTGTCAGTGCAGGTGCGACACAACGGAAACATCAACTTGTCTTCAGTGCAGTGTGGTAGAACGGGATGGTAGAGACTACGAGGAGGAAGAACAGAACATTTCACCAGACCAAAGTATGTGTCGATGGGAGCAAAGTTCTCTGTGATGATCTCTGGGTGACCCAGTGGGTAGTCGCCATATTTGTTGCACCTAATGTTAATAGTGATGTTATTACTAAGGTCAATGACAGGTACATTTTACCTTAACGTTAAAAGTTTTTACATACATCAGAATATTCCTACAAAGAAAAAACAACAAAAACATATCGAAATACATACCATGGGTATAAACTGCAGAAATCCACGTAGTGGACTTTCTAGTCGGGTTGAGCAAATAAAATAAACGAGTCGAGTTCGTCCTCCCAATGAAGAAACTTTCTTGAGGTTGTAGGGGCTCAGAGATCTCGAAGCGTTCAAAAAAGGTCTTCATCTCGGGGTCAGTCTCGAGTTGTCGGCCGATGTCACAAGTCCAAATTTCCACAACGTTATATCCAGCATCTTTCCGGAACTGAATCTTTTCTTTCCACCTGTTGTTCACCATGGTTACTGGCATGACGGATCGAAATGTCGTCTCGTAGGGCAATCCAGGTTAACATCTTAGCGCAATCATCAAATGTTTGTTTTCTGGTGTATAACCACAGGCTGGGATGATAGCAATGGTATTCTCTTTCAGAAAGGTCTTTCAAAAGATGAGATTACAAGCAGAGGCGATGATGAGACAAGAGGCAAACGGATCGATGTCAGTGACTTCACAAAACAGGTCACAGAATTCAAGTCGACATCGGACTGGCAATAGCTTAGGAGTTTGGCTTGGAAGTCAAAGTTGTAGTCACGTTCGAGGAGGTTGTTGTACCATGTGTAGAATTTCTGTTGATCATCAGGCTTCATACTGTCGGGACCGTAAAACTTGGTGTCGGGAAATGGTCCAATGTAGCTCTGGTTCTCAGCACGGTTGAACTATGTTGACGTTCACCGATTCATCTAAGGTGAACTTGAGTGTTGCATGACTCTCTCCACAGCGGCCAGGAATTTTTCGGGGGTCTCGCGGAAGGAAAGGTCAAGAAATGGGATGGTCAAGTTGGTGGGAACTCAAGATAAGGCGAACGTGGTCATGAAGAGACATATAAACAGTTAAATGCAGAAAAGCACTGTTTAATATTGACATAACATCAGATACCCCATGTATGTTTAAAGGTTTAAACTGAACAGTGTAGTTGGTACCTGTAGTCCTGAACGTTCGGACATTGACCTGCTTCACTGACTTGATGGTGAAGGAATCTTCGGGTTTCGTGTTGTTGCTCCTCCTTTGTTTGTTGCCTTCACCAACTTGGCTTTCGAGTGCTTCAGGGATCTCGGGTTGTTCCTCAGCATAGCACAAGAACTCATCGTTGGCCCAATCCTCGTTGAATTGCCTTTTTTCCTCGTCAGTCCAATTTGCCATCAAACCAGGCACAACGCCGACTGGCATCTCAATCTCTTGTTGGATAACTTCGGCCATAGCATTGGTCCAAAACATAATCTTCTGTTGAAGGACAAGCCGTTTCTGCTCCTCTGTGAGCACCAACGATTGCTCCAAAAACTCAAGAGCGCTCTCACTCTCACAAGACTTGATGAGATCAACAATATCAATCTGAAACGCAAAGTAAAAATACATAAATATACAGCATAGTTTTATTCGAATATAAACAGGTAAAAAAAAATGTTAAACACATACACACAAACACACACACACACTTACTTACTTACTTACCGTTTGAGACATTTTAATCGCAGTGAAGAATAACTTTCGATGATATTGTACGAGAACAGAATTAGAATGAGACGTCGTGATGCTGTAACTTTCTCTATGGTAACAGCTGTGGTTCACAAACTAAAAAATACAAAGCTAATGACTGGGTTGGGGAGTGGGATTCTCATGACTCATCAGAACTGCTACTTCCCTGAGGCTATGAAACAGGAACAGCAGATAGGAACAGGATCAATATATTCGTCACTGCAAATAAAAACTTTTTTATAGACATAATTTACATGGCGCTACTTAAAATTATAATATGAGCCAAACTAGTAAGATATAAGTATGAATACTTGGCTATTATGTATGTAACAAACAACTAAACATGTGCTCAAGGCTCATTTTACTTCGCCTAGGAATCAGAGATTTTTATGCCTAAAACACCATAAATTTTCGTCAACAATATAATAAATATGTTTGTCAATTTCAGTATGAAAGGATTATTTCAACACAAAAAAGCGATATGAGGGGACATACTTGGTTGTACTAGTGAAGCTATACTAAATGGAAATAAATTTACAATGCCATGGCAACTGCAAAACATTGAAATAGAAATTGTCTAGAAATGATAAAAATACTTGCCTTGAAACTCCAGACACGACTCCCAATGCCAGGTTGAGATACTTGTCTTCATACGAAGGCATTCCATCATTACTAGCACTATCAGTTTGCAAAATAAAGCCAAGAACGTCTTCAGGATGCAATTCAAACAATACAATTACAACACAATACATTAGAACGCTCATGCATTCTCGTGCGTGATAATCAGGATAATTGCTCTAAAAGGTTTGTTTTTCTGCCTAAGCCAATCAAATCCGCATCTGGGGTAAACAAACACTCTGGAAGTGATTTCTGCAGTCTCTTACCAGGAAACTGTAATGCTTTACCAAGAATTTGGCATCCGAAGTTGGCCGAACACTTTCCGACCATGAGAATCGCCATAATAGGCTTAGATTATTTTGCAATTTCCCGAGACTGCTCCAAGCTATAGAATGCAAGATGGCGATACGTGGGAAATTAATATTGGTGGATTGAATTGAGTTAATAAATATAAAAACGGAAATCAAAACACATGACCAAAATCAAAAAGCATATTAATTATAAAATAATGCATGTTGTTTATAGTGCCCAGATCTCAACGAGAATATAAATATTAAATAAAAACGAAGTATTGTTGTTGAGCTGTATCCACTTTTTGCCTCCAAACTTGTGTACTGAGTATTGCTTAAAATGTACTACATTTTCTTATGATCTTCGTATTTTTAAAGTCATTTTTCGTCCCAAATATTTTGTAATCGCGGATTCTAATCTACCTACGTAAATGAACATGAATCTGTATCACATATACAGATACGACATGCTTATGATTTTTCTTTGTGTTTTCTTCATGAATTATTGAGTTTTTTAACATTGTTTCCACCACAAAGCACGCCTAGCATTCTGTTATCTATAATAGCATTACTGGTATCAACTACAGACCACAGATAGTGCACTACACTTGGCACTCTGGGTGCAAATCTGTATACTATGCAGCTATGGTATTAATAAAATTGTGGCCAAATATCTACATATACTGGTAAACTTTGTAAGTCCAAATTGGTATATAATTTTTTAACTTGATATAAATGCATAAAGCAGACAAACAACTCATGAACTGGCAGTAAATAATACGCTCATACTTTATATCGCAGAAAGATGCTAGAAAAGATATACAACTCCTCCTTTCTTGGCATAGCAGGGGGTTTGACTTTGGAAAACCGTCGTTTTGAGCATGTGCGGGGCTAATGGACCATTCCCCAATTAACCAAAATTTTGAACTCAAGTCTAGACAAAAATTTAATCAAAGCTTGAAAAGAGCATCACAAAATTAGTAATATTCCAACATTTCATTGCAAAATGTTGTAAAATGCGGATAATTTTAGATTACAAATGGGAAATGGTTACCACTTACGTGCGTAATACAAAATGACTGAAAATTACAAACTTCAAAAGGCTATATTTTACAACATTTTGCAACAAAGCTTTGGAATATTACTATTTTGTGATGCTCTTTCAAGCTGTGATGAAATTTTCGTTTAGACTAGTTAAGATCAAAATTTTGGAAAAGTGGTAACCATTTTCCGTTTGTAATCTAAAATGACTGAAAATTGCAAATTTTGCAAGGCTATATTATCCACATTTGACAACATTTTGCAACAAAACTTTGGAATATTACTAATTTTGTGATGCTCTTTCATGCTATGATGGAACTTTGTCTAGACTTGTTGAGATCAAAATTTTGGTTAATTGGGGGAATGGTCCATTATCCAATCGGAAACCAGGATTTCTTGTATTAAATATTGTAGCAACTTGTAACACACAAGTTGCATGTAAATGAATTTGTTATATAGTTCGTGTCAAAGTTCAATTTTTCTGTTTGCCGATTGGTCAAAACTGTGTAACATGCTGGTCCACAAAACGTCATGTTCGGCAACCGGTCCGCAATCAAACATTTATTAACCGGTCACGTATACGTATGCGTGTCAACCATGAAGTTGCAAAGTTCATTTTTAAAACTTACTAAACATTTACGGCATTCAATTTATCCAGTTTTGGTTTCAAATTAAGTTCACAGTGAATTATTCATGCTTTGATACTTATATACTATATAACAAAACACTTATTTATTGAGACCTCAGGAAAGCAGTGTGTTTTGTAGCCCCTCGACCGCCGTTGTTGTGTTGTCTCGGGTCCACAAAACACACTGTTTCCCTCGGTCTCAGTAAATAAGTGATAAATATTACCTGGAAATGGGCTCTTGCAGAGTTGCAGTTGCTAGGTAACAGAGCTGTGAAATAGTGTAAATGTAATAGAAAGCAGAAAATGAAAATAATAAGACCAGAAAAATTACAATTGACTTTTTAAAGTTCAAGATTGGTTACTTTGAAAGATTGGACAATCATTTCTCTATTTTGTGGAAAGTTTTAGTCCTGCTAAGCAGGATAACTAGCTACACCATTGATGTAGGGTCTGATCACTGAGCTATACTTAATATATCTGGAGATCGTGCTCTCGACGAAAGTGTGGCCAAAAACATGGCGGATTTGACGTCACAATTGACCTATTTTCATGACAGTTTCCACTGACCCATGGCTCAAATCTGCGTGGGCGACAAAATTCACCCCCCCCCCTGATTTTACAGTGATTTATCATTTATGTACTGTTGTTTGTATTTAATAGTTGATCGACGATGGAGTGTATTTTGATTTTCGTCCTTTTGAAAATACAGTATTATTCTAACTGCACGTATAAATCAATAAAGACCGAAAGCCATTAATAAAAAAAAGACATGAATGGAGCTTGACGGCCACAAGAACAAAGCATGTAAGTCATTGAAATGATTTATCAATTCTTGTTGTATTGTGAATTTGTGTTGCAACTGACTATCAAGATTATTCTTTAAAACACGAGTATTATAACAATCCCCAGCAAGTAAAATTAAGCAAATATAGCTTGTTGAAAACCGTACTGCTATAAATTTCCCTGAGTGACAAAGGTTTTTTTAGAGATTTTAATACCAGTTTATTCTATTAGTAAATTGTGGGGAAAAGCAACTCTTTGGAATATAAAGCACTTATATCACCATTAAAGTTTTTTACACCTGTATGTATTCCGCTTTCAGGTATGAATTTATCAAGAAAATATGGGATATCTGTACTAAGTACCAGGTGGCAATGAAGAAAGTCAAGTGTATTTCTTTATAATGGTCTTCCTTGTAAAAGGCAATGGCACTATTTCATTGAACATTCAAGGAACAATCGCCTTTTAAAACAAATATGCACATTTTTATGCTCGAGTTACAATGTTTGATTTTGATATCTGCATTTTATGCGATTCATACCTTATTTTTAAGTGTTCCTCAAATATTGATTCAATACATTACCTTGGGCTGACCAATTCATTCCATCAAGATATTTGCTGTGTTGGTGTAATACATGTACTCAGGTGAATAAGATGCTTGTGTGATGTTACGTACTCTGAGTGGATATCCACACTGGGCAGGCTTGAAAAATATGCCTGGCCACAGTGGGATTTGAACCTACAACCTTTGGAATACTGGCCCAATGCTCTGCCAACTGAGCTATACAGTCGGGGCAGTTCGAGTATGCGATATTTCGGAACTGAGTCTAGTTCCTTCGATATCAGTGTAATCTAATAACCATGATATTTGTGAATATGATGCTTGTGTGATGTTACTCTGAGTGCATATCCACACCGGGTAAGCTTGAAAAATATGCCAAGCCACATTGGGATTCAAACCGACCTGACCGCGTAGCTCAGTTGACAGAGCATTGGCATTTGGGCTAGTATTCCAAAGGTCGTAGGTTCAAATCCCACTGTGGCCAGGCATATTTTTCAATCCTGCCCGGTGTAGATATACACTCAGAGTAACATCACACAAGCATCTCATTTCATCAAGTTCCTCCAGATATTCATATAAAGAGCCAATTCCAAGTACTGGAATTGGCTCTTTATATGAAAGAGCTGTGAAAATACTGTGAAAGAGCCAATTCCAAGTATTTCATCATTTTTGGTCACTTCCTTTCTATTTATGATTGGTTAGTTGCACAAACAACAAAGGTGATTGGTGCATTCAAACCATTTAACAGGAAGTTTACAATTATACTAGGAAGTGTATGAATATCTTGAGGAACTTAATCAAATGAATTGGTTAGCCGAGGTAATGTATTGAATCAATATTTGAGGAACACTTCAATTGGAACGACAGTGAAGAATTATTAAAAAAAATATTTTATTCAAAAAAAGATTTTCCAAGATAATTATATAATTACATTTAGTAATAAGAATAAATAATATATTCAATTTCAAATCACAACAAAATTTATTCTTTATTTTTAAACACATACAACACCAATTTAATTAAATAAACTGCTCAACCAATTCTATGCATGTCAATCCCTACTTGATGGTCAGCACCTACAGTAATTATGCTAGCCTAATTTGTACACTAACACAAATGGTCAAAATAAATGTAAATGTAGCAATCTTGGCTTAGCTAAACAGACCAAAATGTGTACAAATAACTTAAAGTTGTTAGCAGAAAAATTAAAGGAGATTGGCAATATATTTTGACATCTCATTTTTCTTTAAGATTTTGTTAGATAGTTAATAGAAAAGGTGTTTTTAGCTTCCAAAAATCGTACCCCTTGCGCTTAAAGATGTTTGCAAGAGTCAATTTCATATTGAAAGTCCGCCATTTTGAAATCCGATGAGAAAAAATTAATTTCGTAATTACAATTCGCATGTGACGTCATAAGCAAGGGAAGAAACTTGCGTTGTTTTCGCATAATATTGTAAACATGGAAGCTGCCAACGAATAGGACCTTAAAGGATACGAAATACAGCCATACATGTTCGAACCAAATCCAGATGACGAAATAGAAAGTGAAGATTCGGATTGTGAATTAACTTCGACAGAAGATAACCCCAATGAAGAATTTGAAGGAATTAATTTGTGGCGACTAACAACTCTTCAGTGGTGTAAATGTGGTCAGAGTCAGATTATGGCCAAAACAATCGAAAGCTTTTGTTGTCATGAAAAAGCCGTCGAATACGATGAATATGATGCAAAGCTAATATCAGCTCAGAATCAAGGGTTAACATGTATTTCATTATTGCCTGCTTTCGTGCAAAACATGTTGTCGCAAGATGTGCTCAAAGTTGATGTCGCACAATACTTGGAAGACAATTCTCCGCATGATGATGACGACCTTGCTAGAACGCACAAACTTTATCGGCTATCTGCATATCGACGATGTTCGAGATGGATTTTTCAAATTTTAGGCAAGAAATGTCGGAGAGTGTTTCCATCTTGTATTTATACATGTATACAAAAGAAATTCACTTCTCCTGATGGACTGTACACGCACTTTAAGTTTGCATCATAAAGGTGGGGTCAAGTTGATGAGAGTTGGCAGTCACGGATTTCTAGGACTAGGTTTGATGAGTGTTTCAATCAGTTAACTTAACTGAAATTAATTTAATTTAAAGTAAATAAGTCATACATGATAGTGCTCGGAAAAATCTAGCCAACATCCGTATGATTGTCAACTCTCATTCGATCCAGGCTTCGATAAAAATTATCATATGAGTGAATATTTTTCAATTTTATTTACTTTATAACTAAACGTTCTTACAAGCCTCTTTTACAACCGCAAGCAGACTTACACTTGCGAAGTTCATTTTTACATTTGCATCGTCTTGTGGCGCATTTTTGTCTTCGTCTACGCCTGGCAAAGCTGGCTTTGGTTGTTTACCATCTAGATACTTTTCCACTAGAGTGACGGGTTCTTCCGGAAGGAGTTCTTTGGAGTGGCTTATTGCTTTCTTGAGGGTGCTAAAGTCGTTTCGGAGCTTGAGGCATTCTTCTTGAACGGTCTGTATATATTCTATTATAAAATAAATACGGGTTTTAAACTGTTTTCATATTAAACATTTTATGTACAGCCTTTGTATAATATACATCACGATCAATTGATATGATCAATTATGTAATACATGATAGTTTTATGTCAAGTAAACTAAAAAATAGCATGCCAAATATGATTATTTCGTGTTGTGTGTGGTTGCACCAGGGTTGCACTTACTGTAGGTCGGTTGTTCTTTTAAAGGTTTAGCCACAGCCTTCTCCCCTTTGTTAGCTTTTGGGTAAACAATTGACCACTGACTGACCCCTTCAGCTGTAGTTGCTTGGCTCCTATTTGCGTTTTCATTATAATGTAGATTGGAGCAGAACAACCTAATTTGGGAAGTAAATCACATTAATTTTGTAAGACCGAGGTTAGTACTATGTAAAATTCCTTATGCTACGCAGTAACAAAATAGGAATGAATAAGGCTGGGGTACAAAGCTATGAACCTGGCCATGAGTGAGTGGTAAGGGTAGTATACATTCTTCGATGCAAATGTGTTGTCGAGTGAGTGTTTTGCTTCTAGTCCTGACGTCTGATGATAATTTGATAATTTCCGTATGGCTGTGAGTAGTCTTGGCCTAGTGATAATCTCGATCAACTTCTTATAAATCGCCGATCCTATACAAATATCGGTAGTATCGCTTGTTAATATATATACATACAAGTTCGCCCTATTTTGATGTCTTGAATCTGGCTGTAATTAACATATGTTCTTTGTTTCGGCTGGGTTTTTTTTCAAATTCCGGCACTATTGATGCTGGAAAAGGCCATAGACCTTATATATATATTAATATATAATGTAAGTCATACTACCTGTTTGTAACCATTTCCTTTCTATTGTTTCATGGGTACACTTCATAAACAACTTATTCTCATTGTGGACGTGCACATCCACAATATGATTCAGCAAACTTAGCCACTTTTCCTCCCTTTCAACAGGTGATTGGCTTGAAATGGCCACCCAATACATGTGGTTGATGATAGACTATAGAAAACAGTAATTGCACACAACAATTTAAACAAGTGGGCTACGACTACGTGCAAAATTTTCCATTCATCAACACCGCCATGTTTTAAGATAGTATTGTAGAACTGAAATTGAACGTTAAACATTCGCCTTAAAAGACTTTTGAGAATATCTGTAAAGTTCTAAAGAATTACAGTTGTTATCTACTGTAACTTAAGGAATAACAGCTGAATAATAATAAGAAAAGCAACTCAAGAAGAGAGCAAGTGCGGCTTGAGTGTGCTACACTAAGTAAATTGTCAAAAAATTTTAAACATCCCTTTTAGACACTTACGCCAATCCAAGGCTTTAATTTTCGAAACTTCTTTATTTTCACAACCTTCAGCAACCGTTTTTTTTCTCCTAAAAAAATGCATGAGCATGTACAATAAGTGATTTGTACAAGTAATATCATAGCTAGTGATTTTACCCGGCTGGTGTCCTACACTGGGAAAATCCCCATTTATTTGCCCAATAAACGAAAGCGGAATGTTAGTCACGGCCAATTGATTCATTTATTTGTCACATGCCGAAAAGTTGTACATTTCAAAACGTTGTACATTTCAAGTCGTACATTTCAAATCTTTAAAATGCAATGCTGTATTCGTTTTACAAATTCACAATACTCAAGTTTGCCGAGGTATTTCAGTATTACAATTCAATACGGTATGTTACAGTAATAACTGATTCGTAATTAGAACTATAAATTATGTAATGGTACTTATTAATTACGTTGTTTACGACTTTAATACAAGCACTGACGCTATCTAGTCAATTTCATATCGCGCACAGTAAGTCCTATTATTTATAGTAAGTTTATTTCTTGTGATTTTGTATACAGTAAACAGTGCAATACCTTTCGCTACATGTCAAACGTATGCGTGTACAATATCCGGCTTTTCTTGTGCGAGGTAAGACGAAACCTGAGAATGCCTATCTGTGACCAGCTTTTTCACGTTTACGTCAGATTGCTCCAAATACGCCATTTGTCGTTTTAGGGACTCCAGTTCCATCGCATTCGAATTCTTTACTTCAGTGCTCCACATTAATTAACATTCATAATGGTCGTAAAAATAAAGTTACGATCTTTCTAAAAGTGCCAGTTTATAATAGTATATACGGGTAAACCACATATTATAAATAATAAGTAATTGTCTAGTTATAATCACTGCGCAGTTCTCAGTTCTAAAATGTTGTATTTCGCGAGGTATCATCTGATGAGAAAGATCTTGACTCAATCTTTACGACCATAATTATGGAAACATGCATGCAGGCTTAATTAAATCTAGGAGTCAATTTCAGATAGATTGTATATTTCTTCAATTACCTTAATAACTTGAGTGTCCAGAATTATATTTCTGTCAACATCTAAGCTACTCCCTGAACCGAACAGTCCATTGTGCCCAGGACTGTCCACTCGCATGTCAGACGCAATACAAATTGGGTTGTCCTTAATGCTTTTAGCAAACACTGCTGCTGCCTTTTCCAGACGTTGAAAACAGCTGGGATAACATAGCTGGTCAGAAGATTGGAGAACTCCCTTCTCTTGAAGCACATAATTTTTGTGGCTAGCCCGTTTGCGGGCTAGCCATTATCACATAGTACACACTGAAACGCGATGAGCGATGATGATCATGGTGTCCAGTCCGCATTTTCGTAAAGTATCGGGAGCAATCGGAAGCGCCCGTATTTTTCTGCCGACATTTCACATTTGCATTTCGAGGCAATACTAGTGATGTTGTTAGTTTGTTACGACGCAGTACTGGTGAGGTTGTTAAACCAGAAAATTAAAATAAAGTTTATCTTCATGGCTTCAACCTATGGTGTCGAAACCGATCAGAAATTGCGCGTACTTGCCGTGTAAATATGGGTTTTGATTTGCACTTTTGACTGACTTGCGGGCCATTTGCCATCTTGAATTGTCTTCTTGTTGAGATTTCATATCTCAATTGGATTCGAAATGTTTGGTATTTTAAAGAAGGGGTATTGTTTGGAGGAGGTACGTTTATAATGCAGCGAATAAAACCAGCATTGGATAATTATGGTAAAAGACCAGAAACTGTACATCGAACTCGTTTATTTAACGACTAATTTAAAGGCTTTAAGTATACCTTTTCTTCAGACATTGACGGCGTCTCAAATGTCTACATATTTGTAATAAACCTATAAAGGATTATTGCGTCTGTCTGTCTTAGGAATTATATAGTGGAATAATTCAGCATGATTTGTCTCACGTTCTCTTATAAGTTGACTAATATTGCACTAAAAGTGGTAAAAGTTGGTGTGCTAACCAAGATTTCAGTGTATTTGTTTGCTAATATTGCTAGGCCTATATCTCAAACGCTTTTTGCCTATTAAAATATCATATGACACGCAATTTTAATTCCACGGCAAAACTCCTGTTGCGCAAATAACAAACGCGAGATTAAATAAATATGGCAGTATTACAGTTTAGTAATATTGCATTAAAAGTGGTAAAAGTTGGTGTACTAACCAAGATTTCAGTGTATTTGTTTGTCAATGTTGCTATATCTCAAACGCTATTTGACTATTAAAAATATCATATGACACGTAATTTTAATTCCACGGCAAAACTGCTGCTGCGCAAATAACAAACGCGAGATTAAATATATGGCAGTATTTTAATTTAATCATTTGTCACAACACAATCATTACGCATACATCTACAATAAACAGAGGACATAAGTGTGACTGGGGAAAGGAACAGGACTTGCGTCCCAATTGACACCTGACCCCAACATTATAACTAGACTTTGCTGCTTGTTGCACACCGAGCACAATGACTTTTCGCATGCATGATTCGTGAGAAAAGTACTGAGGTACACATGGGAATAGGTCATTAGTAAGTGAATGTCAATATTTCTAACTATTTCTCGAACAAATCACTAGCCTAACCAAAAACTTATTTTGCAACAGAATCATGTGGAGCCTCAGGAAGGCCGTGAGACCAAGTAAACAACAAGCAGCCAAGCACGTTAGAACAGTACATTACACAAATAACTTTTATAACTTATAGATCTAAGTAAAGCCAGGAGGACTGTAAGAATTTAACTTAGAAACATAATGTTTACGTATACTAATCTTGAAAGAGTTAAGCGAACCACAGATTTTTAGATCTGCTGGTAGGCTGTTCCACAGACTTGCAGATCTGACAAAGAACGAGTTTCTAAAGTACTGCTGTTTATGTTTTAAGAGGAAATAGTAATTATTTTCATTATAATTGCGAGATCTAAAACCAGGCTCGTACAAACATAAAAAGTTATTAACGTCCATAGGAATGAGTCCGGTTTTTGACTTATACAGTAAAATCAAGTCCGTGATCTCTCTGCGGAATTCTAACGGGAGGAGGTTGGTTGTGATCAATCTTTCCGTGTACGACATTTCCTTTGGGTAATTTAGAATGAACTTCGTTGCTCTCCGCTGAACGTTCTCGATTAATGATCGATGTTTAACGGCTCTGGGTGACCACACGTTACTAGCATACTCTAACTTGGGTCTGACGAGGGTGCAGTACAATAATCGCCTTGTAGCGAAATCAGTTATGCCCTTGCTTATCCTTTTAATGAGACCCAGTGTCTTGTTGGCTTTTGCTGCAATGTTCTCGATGTGTTTAAACCACGATAAATCGCTAGAGACTGTGATACCAAGGTCCGAGATATGCGTAACTTGTTCGAGTTGCTGTCCAGTAAGAATGTAGGATGTTTCAGTTTTCAATTTCTTTTTGGAGAAGTGCATAACTTTGCATTTCGTCGTGTTAAAATCCATTTTCATATCAACGCTCCATATCTGTAGGCTGTCAAGGTCGTGCTGGAGCGATGTACTAGCGTTAGGGAGGTCAAGAGATCTGTACAGTTTAGAATCGTCGGCAAAGAGTGCGAGTGTCGAATTTGCTTGTATGTAATTTTGAACGTCATTGCAGTAGATCAGAAACAAAAGTGGACCAAGTATGGAGCCTTGTGGTACGCCAGATGTAACCGGGAGCCAATCGGAACACACGCCATGAAGAACTACACGTTGTTTTCGATCTGTCAAGTAGCTTCGAAACCATGCAAGGAGAGGCCCGCCAATTCCGGAATTCTCGAGTTTCTTCAACAACAGATTGTGTGGAACTTTGTCAAAGGCTTTCGATAAATCGAGGTAAATAGCATCGACTTCCTTACCACTCGCAACATGTTCCAGAATGTCATGGTACACTTCTAACAGTTGGGTTGTTGTAGATTTCCCCCTCATGAAACCGTGTTGCATCTTGTAGATGAGTGGTGCTAAGTGGTAGTAGGAGTGACTGTGAAC